>JANHGO010003807.1:0-26260 GCA_024606505.1 Aquila spilogaster | reverse complement strand
ATAAATTCCTAACTGAATATGGATTCACTCTCCAACTCTAAAACCACAAGATTTATTTCCTGCTGGCAGGGGAGGTGCAGCTCGCAGAGCTAGATCTGTCTCAAGGATGCCAGCAGGTGGTGGAAGCTCCAGCGTGTTCCCAGTATGCCGTGTTCCCAACACCACCTTGACTGGCTGTGTCCTTCCAGGGTGAGAGGACAGGCCTGGGGTTGTGTTGAAGAGCTCTGTGTGCTTTCAATGCCTGTGGTTGTGTATGGGTAGTAAGGTTTACCTGCATGCAATATGTACTGTTGGAAAAGAAGGGCAGCGTGGTGGGTGCAGTGCATAAGATCTGGTTCTGACTGAGGTGCTGGCTTGGAAGTCCATGAGCTCTTTTCTGTCTCTATGTGCAATGGGGATGCTTTCTGAAATCCCATGAACTCTTTTCTCACAGTGAAGATGCCTATGGGTGATTCACATGTGTTGCAGTACTCGCCCAAGCAGTGCAATAAGGACTGCTTTGCTTCCTTTCCATGAAATTCCCCCTGTCCCCCAGACTGTGGCTGTTCCATGGACACGTGCTTTAGGCAGGAGGTTTTGCTGTGGCCAGTGGTGGTTCATTTTGGTGTTTTCCCTCTCTTTGTTCACCTTGGTCTGTTCCTCTGGTCTGCTCCAGCACAGTACACTTCAGACCCACATCTTTTATTACCATGCGATGCTGCTCTTGCTGCTGAGTGTAAGATGCACACCAGCTCAGGCCCCAATACTTAGAGCTGCTGCCTGCAGTAGTGCTGGGAACGTGCACAGAGACATTGCTTTGGGGTCACAAAATAGGAAGCTAAGTCACAGTGTCAGGTAGGACAAAGTAAGGCAGGACAGTAAGGACCGAGAGGAGCTGCACTGAAATGGAGAGCTCTGTGGCTTGCAGAAACTCGTAATTATTTGGGCTCTGTCAGAGATGAATGGCTCTGTCTCTTTCCAGAGTCATCTGCATAGCTGGGTAAATGTGATTGCATTGATTTAGCGTGTCTTCAGGAGTCTTTTTACAACCACAGGAGCTAGAAATGTCTTTTGTTGTTGTTGCTTTTTTTAATGAAAGCTGACGTTCTGGAGCACAAGTCAGCAGGAAGTGGGGTGAGTTTATTGGCTGTTTTGGTGGGGTCTGGAGGATAATTCTTCCTTTCTCCTGTCTTTTGTCTGCTTGGACTGTAAATTCATTGAAGCGCGGACTGCTTTCTGCTGCGTGTCTTTATAGCACTTGCTTCAATGGATCTGCGCTCTCAGCTAAATCCCCTAAGGCTTAACAAAATATAAATTAGGATAATGGTATAAAATGTTATATGTTAAACGGTTGCGGGAGGTGGTTTATTTACACAAGTTACCACCTTAAAAAATCGACAACAAAAAGTCCTTCTGAGCTCCTGGTGAGAGTTTTTTGCTCTGTGGTGAAACCTATGTGTTATCCGATGCTGCTGAGAGCAGAGGGCGTTTGGATGGTGGCTGTGCCCTGCTTCAGGGCAGAGCACGTGGGCTGGTGTCAGACCTATGGTACTCCCAACTTCTTGAAGCTGTGTTTGCTGTTACCAATGGGAAATTACTCCCTGCAGTTCCTTTGCATGGACTTCAGCGGTTGTGTTGTGTTGCATAGTCCTTTGGATAAAGCTTTGTTACCCAAGTGCATCTCCTGGAAAGACCACAAAAGAGTTCTTCCTACTTCAGCTCCTGTGCAAAGGAATCCTCAGTGCACTCCCTCTCTGTTTTGTTAAGAGGGAATGTCATACTGCATTGGGCAGATGTGGCAAAGAGAATACAACGGAGCTGTGGTAAGTCTGATGTGCTGTCATGCTGCTGGAGGCTTTATATCATTCCTTCCTATAGGTGCAAAAAAAATGACATGAGTGGTCAGACCATGGGATCCAGGCTATTGTGCATGTGTAGGGGCTCAGAAAAAGTATGTGGAGATGGGCTGCCCTCAAAATCCAGCGCAGATTTGCTCATCTGTGTTGTGTGCAAAATGCTGCCTATCACTGTGCTGTCTGTCCCTATAGCGCTTTGCTCAGGGCAGTGCTGGGACCTGTGGGTCTAACCATACTGCAAGTCATGGAAGCTGGTCTCCAGCTCTTGTTTTTAGTGTAGTTAAGCCCAGCAGCAGCAAAACTTTCTTTGCACAGCTGCTTTGAGGGACCTGCCGGCGGTGCCACTGAGCCTTTTGGAGGCATCTTTCTCTGAGCAGAAGCAGTGCAGAGCAGCTCTGAAGTTGGTTGGTGGTACAGCCTCAGAAGAGCCCTGTGTGCATGCTGCTCAGTGCAACGATGCGGTTCACTGCAACCTTTCTCCAATGCCTTTCTCCTGTTCCTTCACAAAGAGATGTTGCTTGGACATCCCATACCCTCACCCTCTCCTTGATAGCTCCTGGAGGCCAGCACAGCCCTGCCTGCACTGCAGCACTGTTACATTCAACATCTGTATGCCTGCGTTTCCCAGGGCCCGCTGCTTTCATGCTTCACCCTCGCTTTCCTTCCTCCAGAGCAGCCAGCACAGCTCAGACCCGAGAGCCCCCCCAGCCCAGCAGTGTGCGAGCCGGGCTGAGGCCATGGGGGGAGGCAGGAGCAGGCGCTGCTGTCAGCTCCGTGCCAGTGACGGCACCACGACATTACTCACTGCAGATTAATGTGGGAGAAGGTCCTCGCCGACAACCCCTGCAAAACAGCTCAGCTTCAAGTGGAGTTACAGTGGTCCTTTTAGATAAGTGTATTTTTGCCAGCTGATCCACAACAGCACTCCCAGTGGTGGGGAAAGCTGAGACTATTACTGTAAATACAAAAGGGAAGACATACTTGGCATCCCTTTACATTAGAGCTGGCTCAGAAGAACGCCTGCGTAGCTGTTCCGCTGCCAAGATGGATTGTAGTCAGATAGTACACATTGCAAAGGAACCAGAGCACACACTGAGATCTGTTGGCTTTTTTTTAACAATAGTTTATTTGTGTTTCAAAGGGATAGTTACAGGAATCCAGATCAATATGCTTGTCCAGAACTGTGCCTTCCTATTTCAGGGCCTGGATGAATAAGAGGTTACTTGAGTTCACATGCATATGGAGGATCGGTGCCGGCGGTAATGTGTCCTCCCAGGCTCCTCATTACTTTTCCCTTTTGAAAGGAAACGTGAAATAGCTGCAGAACTGAAGTCGACATTGTTCTGGTTGCTGGAGTTTTATTTTTCTCCAGCAATGTCTGCATGGTATGCTGTTGTGTAGGGCTCTCCATGAACACCCAGCCCAGGTCATGTCACAACAGGAGACAGTGTGGCTGAGCACCCCATTTCAGCGTGCTTTAAGGGGCCCTGGTTGGACCTTTCTCGATGCATGTCCTGAAAACATAGAACCACAGTATCATTAGGGTTGGAAAAGACCTCTAAGATCACTGAGTCCAACCACCAACCCATCCCCACCGTGCCCACATCCCTCAGTGCCACTTCTCCATGTTCCTTGAGCGCCTCCAGGGACAGTGACTGCACCACCTCCCTGGGCAGCCCGTGCCAATGCGTTACCACTCGTTTTGAGAAGAAATTTTTCCCAATATCCATCCATGTTGGGGTTCTGCACTTCTGAAACGGAAGGAAGGTCGTTTCAATCCAATATTCTGTTGTTGTTTTCTTTTTAATGGAATATTGTAGAAGTACAACGTCAAGGAAAAGATGTTCAGCATTTCCCAGCCCCGAATTTTGAAACCATCAATTATTTTTCATGAATCCAACAAGCTGTTCCTTTTGCTGGGACGAGACAAATGGTTGAACTAATGGAGTTAGTTGCACGGGACTAAAAATCTGTTTTCTGCTTGGTTGTCTTGCTGCAATCATTTGAAAAGCTAGTTCAGACAATGATGTGTAAGTGCTTCAGAATGAGACCTGTAATTGCTTTGAAAATCTGCTGTTATGTCCTGTATTTTCTCTGCTCTTTCTAAGGGAAGCAGGCAGAACAGGATTTTGAATAGATAGAAGTACCCAGATGTTCCGGGTGAGATTAAGATGTTTTCCACTATAGAATCATCAGTCCTGATTTACAGCAAGCAATACATTTCTGACATTTTAAGCAAGCATGCACAACTGCTGCACCTGGGTTTTTGAGGTTAAAATTGTGTCCATGACTTGAGCATATACGGTATCTTGCTGGTGATGAATTATGCTGCTCATACTTTGAATGGTGCCACTGCATTTTTTGTGAAGCGTAGACTCAACAAAGTATATCAGCAGACGGAGCCAGTTTCTTCTGAATTTCAACCTACAACAACTTTCTCAACACAGACTGGTCTATGTCAGTCCGAGGGGCTATCTTGAGGAGTGAGTTCCAATGCAGCAGCACTTCAGAGTTCAGATTCTGGTGTCACTTGGCACATTTTTAACGTCTCTTGCTTTTGTGATGACATCCTGTTACATGAAGAATTTTGGCTGGTGCATGGTGTTCTCCTTTCAACTGTTTTGCATAGCTGAGGAAGACACCATCCTGTCTAAATCAGCGCAGTTTGCAGCAGCGTTGTCTGCTCTTTGCTGTGAGAAGGGCTTCTTTAATCTTGGCTCTCTTCTCTCCATTTTTCTCCTTCCCCATGTGTTTGTGCATTGTCCAGCACGAGAGGCGGGCGGTCGCCGGGGGTGGCAGTGCTTCAGCAGCAGTGAGCAAGAGAAAGGAGCTGTGGTTCATGAGGGAACCGCACTCTGAATTGCATTAGAAGGTGAAGATTGTGAAAAAGATGTGCATTATCTTCTGCTGGCCACTGCTGTTTGGATTTTCTCATCTGAGCTGATGGGATGGGGGGAGCTGCAGAGATTCCTTCCGGACACCCCAACACTGTGAGGGGAAGAAATGGCTCTGCAGTCTTGAAAGAAGCAAAGCAAGATTTCCGCCTCCAGGAAATGCATGAATGGGGAACCAGGCATGATTGTGGAGTGTATCTTGGGAGACGAGCTCCTTGCAGATCCAGGTCCTCTTAGAAAGAAACTTTCCGTGTGCTTCTACCCCTGCAGAGGTAGAGGACTGGTCCCCCACTGCTGGGATGAGATGCAAGCACTCCGGAAGATGCTTGCTCAATCCTCCCTGGCCCTGGCCAGGACTCAAAGGTCCCTTGCTGTCCTGAGCACAGTAGAATGCTCTGCACAACTGACATCGCTTTGCAGATAGCTGGCTGGGAAAGGATTTCTTCAGGGCTTATACTCCACCTCCACCCACATTTGCAGTCCCAGAGTCACCAAAGAAAGTTTAAAAATACTCTGCCAAATGTTTGCTCAGTTAAATTGTTGGGTCTTTTTGTATTTAACCCCTGTTATGATTGCCGATTTTTTTCCCATCTTCCTTTCAAAAGGTTTCTCTTCTAGGAGTGATCCGGAGGGGCTGGATGTGTCGGAGACTTCTACAGAGCCTGCCTTGGCAGCAGTCACCTTGCAAGTACTCCCTTGCAACGCTTTTCTCTGCACACGTTTCTGATCTGGGAGATTTATGTGGCTCTTCTTGATGGGAATCAAATCAGGGTTGGGTTTCAACATCTCTTGAAGAGAGAGAACGCAGGGCACAGACTGCATTGCAGGGAAAATTACCCAGTGCATCACGTGTTTGCTCACTTTTTCGTCGTACTTTGTTCTTAATGTTCTCTGCCTCTGTTCAGGAGCAAAATTCCTGGCTGTAAGGCAGAAGAGTCTTGTTTATGTGTAAGAAGAGATCAACTTTAGCTTCTGTTTTTTTTTTTCTGTATGCATTGTACAACTTTTGGAAGAACCAGTGGGCTTCCATGTCTGTTGTACCTGCAGCATGATCCCTGCGCCGGGTCTGCCTGGGCTCCTGGTTAAAGGCGAGCAGAAGAGGGGGCAGGCTGCAGCTCCAGGCTCAGCTTCAGCCACTGTATCTCCAGGGGCTGAGAAGGACGTGCTCCCAGCCCCAGTGGCACCATTGTCTGGAGAGTCATGGTCTGTCCCAGCAGTGGGTCCCCCAACACCAGCACTGGGAGTATGCTAACTTTGATGTACAGTCAGCACTTCTCGTAGGAAGTTTATAGCCCCTTCATTTATCAGGATTTTCAACGTGCGCGTGGCTGGGGAGGAATTAAAGCAACAGATTTATTCCTTCAGGAGGTGGGTTCATCATGCTTCTGGCAGGGGCAGGCAGTGGGGAGGGCGAGCAGTGTCTGAGCGGGCAGGCAGCACGCTGCCAGCTGCATCCAGATGAGTTTCACCTTAGCAGGTCTGCTCCTCAGAATCCCAAGAGAGCCCCCAAACAAATTACCAATTACATTCTGTGCTTTAATTAAACAGAAAGGTGAGCATACTCTCTAGTTTCACTGTGAGCCAGTGTTAAATAGTCTCCAGAGTGATTACAGACCCAGCAAAGCAGAGCAATGCTCACTGCCTTCGTTCACATATCTATCCTTTACTTCAAAGCCTCCCATGCGAGTGGTGGGTTTGGTGTCCTCCTAACCTGCCCTAGAGAAGCTCTGAGGCTTGGGGATCATATGTAGGGCTTTGAGCATCTGTTTAAGTCAAAGGGAGCCCCGTGTTGTTAATAGCTGGCTGAGAGATACTCAAAATCCAACAGCATCTGGGCCCTGACACTAAAGCAAGGAGTGCTACCCAAAATTTGTGCCACAGAGGGAAGCGTTGGCAAGATGACAAGAGCCCAAAGGTTGTGCTTCATTTGCATGCGTATTTGCATAATTGCAAATGGATGAGATGCACATTAATAATTACACTTACATCTTTATCATTCTCAGTAAGTACAGATAAATTTTCCTGCTCTTGGAGTTCATCAGTAATAAAAACCTGCAGTGTCCTCATTCTGTAAATGCAGGGAATTAGGGACACCTTGGGAGGGACATGTTTTATTATTCTGTTGGATGCATCTACCCTTAAATCCCTAGTCCATAAAATTTAGCTGTGGACTAGCTCTGGGCAAGAGAAATTAACTGCGAAGGGAAAAGGGCAGCTTTTATACTGGTGGAGACATTTCAGGGAACCTGAAAAAGCTGGCAGCAGGATCCTGCTGAGTTTTGGTGGAAGTTCCGTGAACATTTGCTTTGTTCAAAGCCTCAGCAAAACCCAATGGGGCATGACCAAGGATGAGTGTTCCTCTTTTGGCATGTTCCGCTGCGTACGGAATTGGTGGGACTGGTTTAGAGGGGTGTGTCTGGTGGAGCTGGCTGTTCTACATATATAGTCTGATAACATCCCGTCACAAAGTATTTATTTCTCCAGTAAACAGAACAGAAAAGGGTAGAGTAGGGAATGCAGAAACAGGACTTTGCATACCAGAAAAGAAGCCTTTCTTTGCCAGTTTGCCCTTTTTTAACCTTATCAACTGAATTGCCTCTGCCTCTCAAGCTTCTATTTACTATGCGAGGTTGTTCTTTCTGATACCACTCTTCTGCGTTATGCCATGATGGCGTTACCTAATTGCTGAAAATCACAGTGCCTTCGGGATGGAGAGTGACAGATTTCTGCAAGCGATGAAATGACGCAGTTATCTGTTGCAGGAGGGACACGACTGTGATGGGCTTCATTTAATGGCTCGACTGTG
Source organism: Aquila spilogaster (assembly GCA_024606505.1). Lineage (NCBI taxonomy): Eukaryota > Metazoa > Chordata > Aves > Accipitriformes > Accipitridae > Aquila > Aquila spilogaster. The sequence continues at coordinate 18,725 of JANHGO010003807.1, read as the reverse complement.
TTCCAGCCTGGAAAATCTGGCTTTGCTCAAGTACTTCTACAATGTTTTTGTTACAGTTGGCCAGAAAATGAGAACTCAATTCAACAAAAAACATTTTTTGAGTTTCTAATGTTTGTTTTCATTTTTTCTCAGATTTAAAACTTTTAACATTTTTCAGGATGGGGGAGGTGAGAAGATGTGATTACATCCCTCCCAAACCATCCCCGTCCACCGGCTTGGATTGAGATGATTCAAATGCAGAGTCCTTCTTTCCTTTATTCAGGTCTTGAGTCAAATCCAGGCTTCCCACATCTAGCTGGGTACCTTAATCATCTCAGAGGGCATTCGGGAATGTATTCGTGGAGCGCTTCTTGATTTTCTTCTAAAACAGCAGTGTGATGAAAACCTATCACTTCAGTGCTTGGTTCAACAAATCACCTCTTTCTCAGAAAGGCAAATCAAGGCAGTAGAGATCACTGCTCTTGTTCCTTCATCTTCTCTGATGGTTGTGCTCTAATTATGGAATATTACCTTAATTGATAAAGTCAAGGGTAGGTTGTGTACTTACTGCCGCAGCATCTCACTCTGATGTCTCTCGTTGGAAATTGCCTCCAGAATTTTCTCAGTGAAGAAGAAATCTTCATTAATTTGTCCAAGGAAACAACAGCAGTGAAGGAGGGGACAACACATTTGCCAGCGCTGTTCTGCGTGATGGGTGTCCCGTGATTCTGCAGTAAGCAATGTGACGTTTCAGCCACCTGCTTTGCCTGGGCAGGGTGAAATCATTGCAGGTGATTGCAGTTCTGCTGTATGGCTGCTGAGGGATCTGGGAAGCTGCTGAGTGCTTGCATAGTTTTGTCTGCACTCCTATTTCAGATGTCTTCACGTGTTTCTAAACTATACAAGTGGGAGACTGAGCGGACATTGACTGGTTTCTCTGGAGCTGAGATCTCATGTTCTTCTTCAATAGGTTTTCATTTTACCCTTCAAATAATGTTTTTGCCCTCAGAGTCATTGTGGCTTCTGCGCTTTCTTTGGAACTGTATTGATCATGTAATTAAAGTGTCTTCTGCCCGCCTTGGGAATCTCTCAAGATTGAGACCTAGGCTTTCTTGGCTGGTTTCAGAAACCTCAGTCTGTCCTTCATTTTAATCTCAGCTCCCAACCTGATTCTGGCTTTTACTTATAGATCTTGCTGCCTGCGCTCCTCAGAGTCTTCAGTGATGCAGAACTCAGTCAGCCCACTAAAATGAGATGGCTGTCGGTCCTGAACTATGTTAATTTCAGTCCCTCATTACAAGTCTCTCCTTTTAGCGGTAGTATACTCTTGTCCCCAGGCCCCAAGGAAGATGAGGGGAATCACTGTGCAGATGCATGGAGATGCAGTCCCTTGGCTTTTGCTGACTTCCAGCAAGGCAGTGGGAATGATTTGAGTACTTTTAATGTAAAGGTATAAATCTGATGGAAGGAATAATCATCATTTACTGTTCAAACCATTATTGGTTCCCTTTAAGTTGGCAATGAATAATGCCAAAGGTGCTTACATAAAAAAGACACTTTGGAAATATGTCAGGCTAATTGATTAAGTAGTCAATCAGTAGTAGTAGTACAAAGTGAGCCAATAAAAAAGAAACAAGACTGTGTACCATTCAATCCCTTTTCATTTATGCAGTTTCTTTCAGAGCTGCTATTTCAAGTGCTTCTCAAAATTATCGATACTTTTAAGAACTGTTTGGGATAGTGCAATCCCAGACACAGCCAAATTAATTTGGGAAATAAAGGGTTTTAAAAGGTTGTTTTAAGGAGTAAAATACACTCTGGTAACAAGAGGAGGAAAGTCAAGAGTGAATGTGAGTACACTCTGGCACGGAGCTTCCCAGCTGAGGGATATAACGCAAAAATCCTATTGGCCAAAAGATTTTGTCCAAGACTTCCAAAGTCCAGCACTACCTATAATCATGTCCAACCTCTTGCTGATCCAAAAGCCAATTTTTGAACTTAATTCCAGCTGAAATTAAAATCCCATGTCGAGATCTCAGATTGGTGAGAAGGGCCTGTTACCATGCACGCCAGAGATCATTTCTTCTGCCACGTTCTGGACCAAGTGCAACTTCGTCTAATAAAAACATTTCTGGCAAAGTTGTATGTTAAGAGTTAGCGTAATCGAATCTGGATGTGAGGAAAGCATGCAAATTTGCTTCCAACTCAGCAAGAGTTAGGCAGGATTTAATCCTCCATGTATTTTTATTATGATATAAAAAGCTGTTATATTGGTATTTTTAATACATTTATCAAAAGGAAACTGCAAATCTGAAGTCACTTCCAAATTTCCCACTGATATAGGAATGAGTAGCTGAGACAATTCTGAAGTGAACTAAGGCAATGGGGTTTTGTAATATGGATTGAGCTGCCAGGAGACCAGCATGCGGGTTTGACTTTGAACCAGTTCACACCAGACCTATGCAAACCTTTTCCCTGAGCATTTGCTGTAGCGTGAAGCTGATTTTTTGCTCCCTGCTCTGTTTGTACACCATTTTCTGTTGGTTTTCCATGGATGTTTAAGCGAGCCATAGGATCTCCTGAGAATACAAAGCCGGTCACCAGCCATGCAGCAGCCCACATCACTTAGAGGCCTAAGAACAGGAGGCAGCAGACTTTTCTATTAAACTCTCTTTTCTTTTTGGAAAATAGCTTGGCTCTCATTTACTCACCTAAATAAGGTCCAGATTTTCAAAAGAGCCAAACAGATTGCATGCTGAACACTTGTGAAAATAGTCTACATTTCATGTCTACGCTTGGGCTGAGGGCTTTCAGAAGGCTGTCCTTGTATTTCTTGTACAAACCGGTGGCTGAGGACACCCTGGGATTGATTCTGCCTTACGTCCCTGGGGTTTGCGGTGGTGTGACACCATTGGGTGTGAGTGGCCGGGCTGCTGGGACGTGCTGTAGGAGCAAATGTAAGGGGACTGTGGTGAGGTACGCTGGCACTTTGTTCCCGCTCCGTGCACATGGCCTTTGGGTCTTTGGCTGGGTGTTTCAAACTGCTTAGTGAGTCTTTGGGGCTCAGAAGAAAGCGGTTCAGCTTTTAAGTCCTGCAGATAAGATACTTGGAAGGGATCTGATTTTCAGACCTGTCTCTGTTCTTTGAAATGTCCCAAATGAGAGCGGAGGCGCTCACAGCTGTTGCTCAGTTTTGTTCTCAGTCCATGTGCTCTGACTTCTTGGTTTGTTTGTTTGCTTTTTAGAAGTTCTGCCTCCTGGGGATTGGTGAGGACAAATGCATTAACACTGCTTGGGATGGAAGCTGGCAGAGCCTGTGTAAATCGCATATACAGATTCTAAAGCCCAATTTCAAGCAGCCTAGAGGCATCTCCCTGTCTTTTTATTCTTTCTTAGTACAAATTACTATTGGATGCTGAACAACCTGTCCTGAAGCATCACTATACTACAGTATCTTTCATCATGAAAAATCCTAAAACTAGACATCAAATACTACATAAACCATACAGGGATCGTTTTACCCTTCTTTAGAAAGCAATCTCTTCTGAGTTTGGAAAGTGTGAGAAAAACAGTGTTGTGCAGGAAGCACCATTTTTAATCAGGATGCTTTCATCTGCACAGTGAAAGTCCCTTGCCAAAAGCTTTCTCATCTCTGACCCTGTATTCAGTGATATAATGTAGTTCCTCCTGGGGTATCGGAGACGCTGAGGTCAGCCTTGCAATGTAGTCTGAATTACGGATATTAAAGAGGATAATTGGCATTTCTACCACCTGGTGCAGTTAATAAGACAGCATCCAGATCAACTATCTAGAGCCCTGTAAAATAATCATAAGGAGAATAAAGCTATTTTATAGCAATAAAAGTATAATAAGGTCCTCTAAATAGAGTAACAAAAGTTGAACGAACCCAATATTAAAACACTCTATATTATTAGGTTTTTTTTAAAGTCCATAACAAGGAGATCCTTTGGCACACAAGTATAAAATCAAATTTAACAAGCAAGTTAAATAAGCAATTAGGAGTGGGGATTTAAAACTTTCCAGTCTCAGTTGCTCTAATTTAGCACGAGCAGAGATCTGCCTTGTGCATTGCAGGCTGTCTCTAGTGGTGGCCGTATCTGAACAACAGTGCTATCAAAGAGATGGTCACCTTTTGATAAAGGCTGAGAACCTGATTCTCGTGGTTGGTCAGATTCTCCGGAGTGATCCTTTCTTACATGACAGTTTTGTGTCCACATGCTTAGCCAGGGTGTCGGGAGACCCAGATTCAGTTTTCTCTTCTGTTTGAGAGGATTCAGACCCAAGTTTCCTTCTTTCCGAGAAAGATGTCTGCCCGTGGAGCTGATTGTGCTGCAGTGGGTGCATTTTCCAGTACTGGAGTTAGTTTTACTGGTCTCCTAATACGAATACAAGAGTCACTGGATGAGAAGGAGGAAAAAAATCTGGGGCCTTGTAAAAAGTACAAGGCTTCCTATCACTTTGCCAGTGGTAAAAGATCTGAGTTCCAGCCGCAACTCCAAGCTAGTTGAAGCGTTCTTCATGGAACAGCTGAGTGAGCAAGGAAGCAAAACCAGAGGAGTTTGGGGAGTTCAAAGGAACCAAGTGAGGTGCCTTCAGGGTTGGCAGAAGTTTTCAGGTTGCCGTTTTGAGCGTAGGAATCTAAATCATGCCTGTCGATCCAAGTCCCGTTTTGGCTCCATCCTGATGCGCTCCTAAAAATAATTACCTTTGTCTTAAAAAATGTGTATACACCAAGCGAGAGGCATATTTTCTGTTGGATGAACTCTCCCAGGAAACCATACTATCTTTCTAGCTCAGCCACTGGGATTTTGCTGGCAAATTGCACAGCTATGTGTGAGGTCCTCGGTGCTGTACAGTGAAGGAGCTCTGTGACTGATACTGCTGGTATTTGCATTTGCATCAGTGCCATTTGAAAACTCTGGTCACTCACAGCCATAAAGTAGACAAGCATCCTATCTGTTTTTCTAATTGATGAATGTGTTGTGAACTTGCTTGAAATGAGGTGGGATATTTTTTTAAGCCATTCTCTTGAAGTGTTGTTACAAGAGGGATTTTGCAAAGCTGGACTGGTGTGCTGCCATCCCTGGCAATTCTTTGTTGATAATGGACTCCATCACCTTTAAAGTCTCTGTTTCTGCAATTATTGGAAATGTCATGGATAGTAGCTGACCAGCAAAGTAAAGACAACCAACTGTTTCAGAGGAGTACAGGGTTTCAGCCACATTCTGTGTTGCCATTTGCTTATAGCATCTGTCTTGCTCAGGAGCATGTCCTGGTTTAACTCTCTGCTCTACAGCAGCAGCACTGGCCCTGCAGTCAGCACTAGACATGTCCCTTTTCATTTTACAGGGGACTGTACGACCAAATATTTCCCTTTAGCCATTTTATTTTTACAAAGAAACTTTTATCCATAGCCACATGTGCAGCGCTCTCAAATGGGCTGTTGCAAATCTAGTCAAGGTCATTGAAAAAAGATATTTTTAAAGTGGCTAGGGCTCTTAAAAGTCCTTTTGGATTCCCCAGAAGCAAAAAAGCAGCACTTACCCTGTAAGCCTTGTAGATCAAGGACTTGAGTGTCTTTCAACTTCCTAAAGCCCGTGCAGACTTTAAACTGGTATTCCCAGCTCATTCACCAAAAGAAGAGGAGAAAAACGAAATGAACTGAAAGCTTTTGCCTTGAGGTCTGGTGCAATAGGCCTTCTGAAGTCTGGAGTCAGAATTGTTTCAATCTATGTAAATATCAGGAAATTAAATTCCATATGTCCCATGCCAGATGCTCCCAGCTGCTGCTGCTGCGTGGGGAACTGTAAGTAGACAGTTTAGCCTTGTCAGGCAAGGAAAAAAAAATAATAATAATTTCTTGAGAGGATGGGAAGGGGGTGGATTGCCATCTTGGGGTCAGGGGTTGATGTGTGCAAGAACCTAGCCAGGGAGCTGGCAGCCAAATTGCCGGGCAGTTGCTGGGAATGCTGTGAGAGGCTGCAATGGGCAGGTCCCATACGGGGCGTCACAGGACTTGGTGTGAGAGCTTGGCTTTCGTGCGTATTGTTTATTTCGAAGCATATAGAAATTGCATGCATACGGAAAACAGGCTTGGACCATGATTGGCTTCAGAGGGTAAATCCGACTTTGCTGCAGCCTGGGAAAAGCAGTCCTGAGAGCACAGACCCAGTGCTGAACCCAGTGGCCACTACCAGTGCCCACGCTGACCATTGTCACCAGTGCTGGTTGGGCTGTACCCCACCCTCATTTATCAGCCCGGCTTCAGACTCTGGACCAGTCCTTATCTGCATCGTACAGCGGGATTGCTGGTTTATTTGATAGGTTTGTTATTTATAGCCCAGGCCTCCCGCTGGAAGGGAAAGAAGCAGAGCGACGCGACCACAATTTCAAATGACCCGTTCCTAAAAAAGCACACCCGCCCCAATGAAATGGGAGAGTTAGGAATCCTCACGGAAACTCCAGCTGGCTAAAAATAAGCTGTACCCCTCACGGTTGTGTCCCACCGGAGGCCCTCCCCGGTCCCCAGCATACGCTCCATCCTCCCTCCCCTATTTTCTTTTAGCGCTGTGACAAGTGGAGTGCTCCCCGACGAGCATCAGTGTTGCGGTTGGCACCGTGGCTGCAGACGCTCAGTAAACAGCAGCGCCTTGGCCGACGGTGGGATGCGGGAGGGCCGAGGAGTTACTCAGCATTTGCTGTCTGAGGAGATGAGAGTTAGTGTGGAAAAAACCTGCCGCTTTATTGTTCTGACCTTTATTTAAATATAGAATCTATAACCCGTTTTTCCAGAGAATGTGAAATAGCAGGTTGTTGTTTTGTTGGTTTTTTTTTTCTCGCTCGCGTGGCCCCATCCAATTCCTGAGGTATCACATACTCGCGTGTTATTTTATGACGCTGACGGAGGGACAGTCTACGGGGGAAAAAAATAGCCAACAGCAGCGTGTGGAATAAACCTGCGGGAGGAAGATGAGCGGCAGCTCATGCCAAGCCCATGGCCCCCAAGGATCCCCAGCATGGGGGGCTGCCAACACAAAGCCCTGCTCCTACCGCAGCACAGCCAATGTGGCCACCCCCACTGTCCCAGTTAAAGAATTATTTGTAAACTCTGCCAGCGAGGCGTATTATTAGATGTTGTATTTTCTAGTGGGATGCCTGGAAAAAGAAGGACGGAGGGGGGAGGACATCACATGCGCGAGGTGGGTTCCTTGCAGCTGCCATTGTGGTGGTGCTCGGCAGCGAGGTGGAGGCAGCACATTTGGTGTTGTGTACATCAGGAATCCCTTGGCGTGGTCATTCCCACTCGCCTTTCATTTCCCCGTAGTGTGCTTGGCCAAAGACTTGGCCAAAGAGTTGTGCTAAAGACTCCATGAAGAAATATCGTACGTATTCTCGAGGAAACCTGAACGCATCCATGGGGGTAGCCTTTTGCCCAAAGTGAGGCTTTTTAAGTTATTAGACTTTGTGCTGCATTGTACCTTGAAGTCCCTATGGAAATCTGGGCCTCATGTAGTTAGTCCTTTACTGATATCTACGTAGGCAAGACAGACAGACTGCATGTGAGGAGCCTGCGTCACGGTGGCAAAGGGAGGAGAGCCCCACTCCCCTGTGTACCCAGGCATGCCTGAGGCTACTCTGGACTTTACATCTCTCACCTTTTCCATGTGGTTGGTTTTGTGCCATTGTCTCAGCAAAGAACTTTGATCTTCAAAAGGCGTGACATTTTTCTCATGAAAGATCAGGTTTGGGGGCCTTAAACCGCATCAGAGCAGTCAAGGTGTGCGTGTGGCTATGTTGACAGAAATTCAATGGATGATATTACTGCTTGCAAGTCTGTTGCCCTGATGCTTCCCTCCTCTCTGTCACATGTTTTCCTGATATCCTTGGATTTATCCAATTTTTGAATGATTGCTGTTCTGATTGTTTTGACTGTGACCAACAGTTGCCCGTGTGTCTCCCAGTACAGAGAATGGAAGAGCAGAACTCAAGAATTATTTTAAAATAGTGTTTGGAAGATGTAGGACCAGAAAGTGTCAAGTAAATATAAGCTATCTAATGGTATTAACCAACGCAAAATGAAATGGAGATGGTATTTGTGTGCGTCCATCTCATCAGAGTGAGACTGAGAAAGGGGAGTTGAGTTTGCTTGCCGATTTTGGTGTTTTTCTCATTTAGTTAATAGGGAAAGTTGCATATCTTCTGCAAGCCAACCAAATTAGTTGTGGACGTGTTCTGAATTTGCAATGGGATTTGTCTTTGAAATAGAAGAAGGAAACGTTTTACATTATGTTGGTTATCTGAAGGAGAGACTGTACCGTTCATGGGACATAAGGAAAAGTTTGATAAGTTCTCTCCACTGATTCTTCCCCAGCAGGTTTTCAGAGCCAGCGAGGTGGCCATGAAAGTGATGATCCTCCCTGTCCACCTGGGCTTTTGCATGGCAGTAATTGTCTGGGTGTAAAATTGCAAAGGAATTTTTTTTATTATTTTATTTTGATGGATTGTGTTGAGGCAGTGAGCTCTTCGTGTTTGCTATTCCCTTATTCATTCACAACTTTCTTTGCATGGTAAGACATGAAAATCTCTTTGATGCTCCCAGAATAAACTTTCAAACTGTTTCAAATAAAGACCATGGCTGCAGGCTGATCAGTGACTCAAACAATACGTTCTGGTCCAAGTTCTTAGCTCAATCCTAATTTATTTTGGAGATTCATAAAAATGGTAAAACAGAATTTTGTGCATTTCCATGAGCAATGTATAAACAGTAAAGAAAAGGAGAGTGATAAGGATCTAAATTGACCAGAGGTGCTGAGGTAGGAACAGGTTTGAAAGATTGTCCAAAATCTCTACCCCTGTGTTTCCTCTACTGTTATCCATTATGGCACGTAAGGCATTCGCAGGAAAAAGTGACTTTTATGGGGAGTCCCTGTGTGGGAGTTGGTCTCCTGTGAGCATAAGTTGCTCATAATTAGAGTGTCTTTCTGAGCAATGTCCCTAAACATGTGCAGTGCTCTTTTTCAGCTTTTTTCAACTTCTGTAATAATATGGGGTATGGGTTTCCTTTGAAGTCCTTAGTGAAAGTTCAAGTTGGTTTTTATTTACCGTAATTTATATACCCACCTTTAACCATGGAAAAAGGGCATTTCTACCATGATGTCAGGGGGGGCAACCTTCCTCTCGGCTCACCTCCCACAATGTGACCATTATATCAACATATGGCAAACATTTCTCCTATTCTTTGTTTACTTCCAGCAGTAAAAATTCAGTAAAAAGCCAAAGGCCTTCTATAGAGCGAGGAAAACTCAGCTACAACCTTCAGGACAGGAAAAGCAAATACACTTTTAACAAGAAGTTATTGGGACATTGCTAAATATTTCCAAGAAATAAAATAACAAAGGAGCTTGTATCCAAGAGGAGTCACGTATCTTCAGAAAGTATAAGCATAATGGAAAAAAAATCCTAAAGGATTATTACTGAAAGGTTAGCTGAAATTAAAAGCATGTTTATGCAGCCAAAGCAGTTTGGGGGCTTTAATTCATTAGCTCAGGTTTCATCTAGCAGGATTCCGCCCCCGGCACGTGTAATAAGATTAGTTCATTAATCGTTGAGTCCTTAGGAATTAACATACTGGAGGTGCTTTTCTCCCTCTCTGAAAAGTCCCCTTGGATATATAAACACAGCAGCAATTTTGCTGAACGTGGGATCAGAGTTATTCCTGCCAGGTTTGGCTTGTTGAGAATGACTGAATCCTATAAACAAGTGAACAGTGGAAGAAATGTATTAAGAAAAAAAAGCCCTTGTTGTGTCTTTTAGAGTTGTGCTGCAATGTTTGGCTGATTACACACGGAAGTCCTCTGTGTTAACTCTTAAAAAAAAGGGGGGGGGAAGAATACAGAGTGGTTTCTTTTACAGGATGATTACCTGGGAATTCTGCTCCCTACTCACTATCCCATTAGAAAAGTGGGGACGAAAGGTCCGAAGTGAATGTGAACAGCAGACAATCATGTGCACAGTATGGATGGGTGTGCATCCTTGGGCAGAGCGATTGCAGAAGCATCTCTACCTCCCAGCGAGACACGTTTTTTTCCATAGGCAGGACAGATAGCATCATTGCTCCTGCAGTGGGTGACTGAAGGTAGGTGGAGGGGAGTGCATGGTCAGCAATGTGGGAAGAAGGTGTTGGGACTCCCTTCCATCCTTCTCTTATCCATAGCCTACCCACAAGGCAAGATATGGCCCAATGCCTTTCATTGACCAAATGGGAAAGAACCACCTTTGTAGAAAAAGTCCTTTAAAAATTGCTTGGGTCCTGCGCCCATTTACATTGTGCCATGTCGCCGTGCAATTTAAGCAGATTAAAAACACGTTTAACAAAGTGCAAGGAAGGAAGTGCCCTGAGCCCAAGTGGCAAAGGGTCAGAAGTGACATGAATGATTAGGTGTGTTGTTGGATATTCTGATATACCGTTGCCTCGTTCTGAGGTTCTTTAAGGATTTTGCAGCAGGAAACATAAGGCACAAGATTGGGAACTCATGGGAGCTTTACCTGTTGGAGGATACTCAATTTTCCTTTTTTTAATTTGTAATTTCTGAATCCGTTCTTCTGCCTGCTATCATATACGAGTTGTTTTCTAACCAGGGCATGTTTCACTTCTGGAACTATAGGAAAACATTACTGATTTTGGCAACGGAGACCAGGGCGGGATGATTTATGACTAGAAGATTAAAAAGAGCTAAATATGGCTGCTTGGTTTAAAATGACTAAGTAGGCATATGATAACTATCTTCAAACACATAAATACCAGGGAGAAACAGAAATGTCTAGTTTGAGCCAACAGAGGCAAACCTATAGGCAGAGGCAGGAAAGTAAGTAAAACTCAGGCTGAACATTGAGAGAAAATGCCTAGTAGTGAGACCTCTCTAAAAATCTCAAGATACAACAATGCTCCAGTTGTATTAATGTCGTAAAAGTGGCCCAGTGCTACAGATATTGTAAAGAGTGCTGGGGATTTCCCATTTATTATGCCCAGGTGGGATTAAATAATGCAGCAAAGGAAGGCTTGATTCGTTCATTAGCTTCTACAAGGATCTGGAAAGTGAAGGAGCAAATCAGGTAAATCTCTCACTGCCAATAAGTGGAGGGGGACAAGGACCAAAGGAAAGGTGAAAGTGAAATTATCCTATTTGGGCTCAAAGTGCGACCTGAATGGTGAATGCTCTTAATGAAACCATGGCTGCTTTAGTAACCCAATAACTCCTTTACTATTTTAGGCTGTAATTGTAGCTAATAGAAGGAAATGGATTTATCTTTTGCTAGGATGCATTATTTATCAGAGTTTCAGGATTCATGTGGTGTTGTGGTGAGAAACATTTGATACAGAGTCAGACTAAGGCAAACAGACTAAGGCAGCTATGCTGTGTGCGCTGATTTCTTGGGTATAAACCTTAGATCCAAAACAATATTAAAAATAAAAAGGGATAATTCTGTACTGATTTGGCCAAATAAGACTTTGTGGAGTAATGGGAGCAAGAAATACAAGGAGAGGCTGTAACGCGACTGGGATACAGAGCCTCTAAATATGGAAGGGGGAGAGCAGGGAGATCCCCCAAATGATCCTTTCCAGATCTGCTGAGCTGATGACCAAACACAGCTAAAATCATAACGATCCGGGGGACATCTTGTTTCCTGAGGTGGAATTTTGTTATTTCCTTTGAAGAGAAACGTGTCACTGCAGGATACACCACTGCAGTCTGGACAGGGTGAATCCTGCTGAGTTTTTCTTCTACGGCATCCCTTTGCCAGGGAGGGAATAACAGGGTAACATGGGAACAACATGAAATAAATGTGGCTATCAGGAAATGTTTACAAGCAAAGGACGCTGGGCTATGAAATAGTCACTGCAGCGCGATGGTGGAATCCCATTGTTTAGGACTTCGTAAAAGCAGTCTGGACAAAATCCTAGAAAACGTCTTTGGAGACAAACCTGCGCTGGCAGCAGGATGAGCTGGATGATCTAACGAGACGTTTCCACCTCCAGCCCAGACGGTCTGAGCGCAGCTTCCCAGGAGGCAAGCTGAAGCCCTGCTGCCTGAATCACTGCAGCCGATGGCCAGACCACGGCCCCTGTGCTCAGGACGGGCGTCTCCCAGCTCCGCCAGGGCCGGCGGGACCACTGCATCCGTAACCCCTCCCTGCGCAAGCGGTTGTTGCACAACCTGGCCCTTCCATTAGGAAGTGAGCCATCCTAACGAACAACTGACCGTGAACATCCTAGACGCAATTTCTACACAATCATCGCTGTTTTATCATCGGTTCTTACGTTTTTTGTGGCTGCTCCTGCTTTGAGGAAAAAAAAAGTCAACGGAGGAAACAAAGCGAACTCTTTTATGATTCGCTTTTCTCAGTAATTTATGATTAATGGGGTAAATCTTGGAATCCCTACTCAGTTTTCACTTTTTGTAACCCAAGGCTTCTGTTTATTCATGTTTTGTAACACAACTATGAAGTATTTCCTTTTAGCCCAAGGCACCTAATCAGGATTAGGCCTGGAGCAGAATATCTTACATTCCTGCATTCCGACAGTACCTTGATGTGGAATTATCTTTTGTCAACCATAGACTGAATATTCATTTATATCACTTCTTTTTTTCTTTTCTTAATGTATTTTATGGCCTATTTGATCAACTGATTCTGAATGGAGCTATTCTCAGCTCTGTGTTTTGTGGATGTGAGTCTTACTAAGGCTTCTTAGCTGCAAGTTGATAGTGTTGACAGTGGGAGAAGAATTTGGTTTGTGAAGCTGTTGCTCTGTGGGTCTGGGTGCCATTCACTGCAGGGTGGGCTGTGTAGGGATGTGCTGCTGTGTGGCATACAGGTTCTGGGTCTCAGTCCTACAGGAGCTCAGCCTTAAGTAAGTCATACTTAGTTCCAGGTTCATGCAGCATCCGTTGAGCAGCAGTGCCCGTATCTCCTCCTACCTGATGGCACTTCATTTTGCTCTGTGGACCAACAAGCACTACAATCTTTATAAGAAGCTGTGCTTTTCAAAGTCGTGGCTCTTCAGAAATAGCATCTGATTTGCAGCAGCTTGATGTAACAGTCTGTTCTTGTGTCTCCAGTGGGTGAAGATGAATGACTTGGAGGGAGACAGAACCAAATCGAGGCGGTGTCTGTCCAGGATGCTGCTTTTACTCAATGCCTCATTACCAAAGCCGAACTGAAATGAAGAGCTCTTTTGCAATTACAGTAATAGACAGCTTTATTTAAGTAAAAAATACTTTAACTGAAAGCATCCTAATGTGGGATGAGGTTTTTTTTGGTCGTCTGGTGTTTAGAAAGGTCTCTGTAGCTTTGACTCACCTATTTTAATTTTTAAAAGGTTTATGTCTAGTTACAGCACAGACATATTATTACACATCATGGTCTTAGTCATCGTGTTCTCTTGTATCCCAGTGTGCTTTACTCATTTTGATTTATCTGAGTGGAGGGAGAGAGCCTGGAGGGAGTGGGAAGACCAGGGTGCACAGACTGAAGGAAGAGTCCCACTTACCTTTGAGAACACCTTTACCTTTGTTTTTTTTCTGTTATTATTTTTGCCGTACCGACTAAAGAATGATGCTACTGTGAAAGAATGAGAAGTCAAAAAAAACCCACTTCTTTCTAAGGCAGCTTTCTGAGTTGTACACTGTATTGGAGAATCCCATTGAGTTGTAATGTCAGATCTCACCTCTCCACATAACTTTTATATTTACAGTACATTATTTGCTTTTATTTTTATACAAAGGGATTACTTGTTCCTTTTCTATTATTATTATTTTTCCTTTTCCGTTCGTGTAGCGTGATGTACTCAGAAAGCTGGGCTGTTACAGTAGTGCTTGGCAGACCTTCCTCAAGAACTGAGCAAAACTTCCAGTCCTTTGACCTTTGCTTTTCCACAATTAAACTTTGCAGCAGGAGTGCGTAGGTCAGGCTTATCTCCCACCCATCGGGTTGCTTCTGTGGGCTTCACTGAGCCCTCACTCTGCTCCGCTCCGTCGCTCTCACTCCCCACCCTTCCTGCTCCAGCTGTGGTCTCCCACACAGGAGAATCAGGACACCCAGACCTCCCCTCGACCCCATGCAGGACTCTGTGTGCAGCGTGAGTCACTTCACCAGGCAAGGAAGTTTGGCCTCATTTTGCCTGGATATTGGGCAGATTGCATCACTGAGCTCCCGACGGGACAGCTGTGGTCTCTGGGTCTTCCTGGCCTGGTGAGGGAAGCAGTGAGCTGGCGCGGAGGTGATGCTGCCCAGCAGGAATGGCCACTGCAGCCCCCGAGGCAGCCCGGGTATGGTGTGGCTCCATGTCGCTTCGTCTTTGGGCAGGGACTAATTAGTGAGTGTAAAAAAAGAGGATTACTAAGCAATGCCAACACGTCAGGAGAACTGTGAGATGAAGCAAGCACATTATGAAGAGCAAAAGGATTGGGTGCGTACAGGGAAAACGGGGAAGGGCACGTCTGTAAATTCATATGAGGAAGGGAAGCCAATTACTTCTCAGCCTGTCCTGAACGCAGCTCTGTTTGCTTGTTGTTGCTTTTACCAACAGGGAAGTCAGCCTTTTAAACCTCTCCGGCTGCGCAGGTGGTAGTGTAAGTAGCATTAAACAGAACTTGTCAAATCCAGGAATCTGGCTTGTGGAGAGCAAATCCCAGAATGAGGGGAAAAAAAACCCAAAAACCCTCAACCCCAAAACAAAACAAAAACACGATACCTAAACCAGACTTCCACCTCTGGGATCAGATCAAAACAGCAAAAAGCCCAGGCAGATTAAACTAAGCTCAGCTCAAATTAGTTTATTGTGTCGCATGTTTCTCGAGGCAAAAGAGTTTACTTTGGAATTAAAGCACACGCACAAAACATAGCCCTCCACTGGACGTTCGGCGTGCTAATAGCTTGCAGAGGAGTTCAGGGAAGTTGACTCTAAAAAACAGATGGGTGTCGAGAGGCACCGTTGAGGTCTCCGCATTCCTCTCCGCGTATTGACATGGGGTTGTTGTGCTGAGATGGTCAGAAACTATGCAGCTGTTGGAGTCCTCTGCCGAAGTAGCTCTGCACATGTCCAGCCTCGCAGCACCCCGTAGGGCCCTGTTTTGGCTGAATATTGGGCAGATTTCACTGCCGCCAGCCCTGCTGCAAGCAGGAGGTGCATTGGAGTGGCTGGGATCTGCCTTGGGGAAGGGTCCGTGCCGTCCCCTGGCTGCCCCTTTCCAGGCACGTCTGCGTCCATTGCTTCTCGTGGCTGTGGGACTAAGAATCCTCCCAAAGATGCCTCTCCCCGTGTTGGTAGCGTTCAGTAACATTTTGGCAGGCAGAATCTTCGCCGCAAATAATTATTGCAGAGGTGGCATGAAATTGAAAAATGAATTATGAAAATATTTACTTTTAAACTTCGAGTAAGAGCTTTCGTATCGTGTTTGGGAATAGTTCCTGTTTCTTTCCAGCTGGGTTGAAGTTTTTGTACTTGGTGGTTCATTCATCCCCTGGAGTGAGAGAAAGGCAGGGTTTTTGCTTGGGGTGCCCTCATATGTTGTGCCCAGGTGTCCTTGCTGCACAGGCACAACATGGGATGCCATGATAGGAACAGGTCACCGTGAACCCCACTGGCCCCCCAACTAAGCTGCTGTGTTCCTACGGGGCCCTGGCATCGTGGGGCTCACCAGCCTGCGAAAAATCACATGAAATAAGGCTTCCAGGCGGAAAGTGGTAAATCCACTGCCCCAGTGACCCTCTTCTCTTGTAGCAGAGGGTGCAGCCTTCTCTGTTACTCCTCACAATTGGCTAAGGAATGAAGATGTTGCCCAGCCTAAGGTTTCTATTTTATTTACTTATTTTTAAGGCTGCGGTCTTGGCAATAGGAAAATGCCAATGGCTATTTGTGCTAGTGCTGCTAAGCTCCCTTCCATAGCATCACTGGGCTGTCTGCTCTGAGAAGGGCATTTCTTTTCAAGGTCATCTCCTGAGGACCAAGGATTGCTGTCTCCAGACGAGGCGTGACGTCTGTCTCCTTCCCTCTTCCAAGCCTGCTCGGCTGGAGGCAGCGCACCGAGAGCTGCCCAGTCTGACCGGGACAGGCGTGAACACAAGGACACTGCGGCGAGCAGCAAGAGTGGCTGGGATGGGGAACGGGCTGCTCTTTTATTCTGCTTCTACTGCCCTAACTCCAGGCTCCTCCTTCACCCCATAACATCACCCAAGTTTCGACATTGCTCCATTTGGAGAAGACACAGGTAGGATTACAGGGCTCCTTGGGAGCAATTAAGAGGCCTCCATGGGCTCTCACACCGCTTTCTAGCTGCCCACAGCTGCAAATCTCCTCGCTGCTCCATCTTCCCCAGGTGGGCAGAGCCTGAGCAGGTGCCGTGCTGCCGGCAGTGGGAAGGTACGTGGGGAGCAGGGCAGTGATGGGTGGCTTTGATGATGAGTTCCTGACAATAAGGGCAGCTTGGCGTCCAAGGACAAGGTGTCAGAGCAGCAAAGTGCTTGAGGAAAGGACAGCCTTCTTTGCCTGAGTTTATTTTCACATTTGACCTTTTGGTTGAGGAGTTCAGTCAGCCTAATTTCGCACAGCATGAAGACAAGACACTGACTTTTGATTGGTGTCTGACAGTGTAAGGCGGGATTTTTGGGCTGGGGATGTATACTAAGGGCACCTGTTCATTAGTTTTGCTAATACTCCAAATATTAGCTGCTACTGCTGTATGATTCTGGCTTTGTGTGAACGGTATTCATGCTAGCACAGTGTTATGGTGGCTCTGGATGTATTGTCCAGAGCAACTTGTAAGGTAATGAAAAAACAGGGTGGAAGAAGCTGCCTGACTTGATTGTGGCCTCATATGCCCTTGACTCTCTTTGATGTCAACCAAGGTGTGATGTGGGGCTTCCCTAGCAATAAATCTTGGTGATTTTATGCAGAGTTGCCTTTCAAGAGGAGGGGAAGGCTTGTTTGCTTTAGGTTTTTCCGTGTTGGTGTTATTTTTGTTTTGTTATTGTTTTGGTTTGGTTTTGTGTTCGGTTTTTTTTTTTTGCCCTAAGGGTTTAACTCTCTAGAAATAACACATAATCAATAGCGTCGTTAGTAGTTATAGTGGAGATGATTAATCCCACTTTTGCCGATGAGTGGTGGCTGATGAGGATGAACGCACAGTCTTAGGTCCACTTTAAACTGCAGCTGGGATACTGTGCAAATTTAAACTCTAACTCGTGTTTTACAAGTTTGTTGTTTTCTCCGTGCTAGGAACAGCCACAAGAAGGGCTCTATTTATTGACTGTTGTGCTCAGTCCCTATGATATCCTTAGGAATCGCCAGAAGTCCATCCAAATTTCATCCATTAAATGGGAATCAAAACAGTGAGAAACCAAACTTCTGGTTCTTCCTGGTATTACTGCTAGAGACGTGGCCCCTGAAGTCAGCCAGAAGCTGGTAGAAACTGGAGAGCTTGAAGCTGTTAAAGGGCTTCAGTAGGGTTACGGGGAGAAAGGATGAAATATTTCTTTCTTCTTTACATATTTGTTTGTTGTACATTTGAACCGTCTCCGTGTGCCGTGTGACATCAGGTTTTAAACTCCTCATTGATTTGAGAAAGGATTTCTGTTTAAAAACCAATGGCTTGGGTTGGCTGGTGAGGAACAGGGAAGGAAAGCCCATTCCGTGTTTGTGTAACATTTGCTAGAATTGGTTAAACAGACACACATCAAAATAAATGCTGTAACCTTTCAATAATGTTTAGTCTTCCTGAGAATGAACATACTGTGAGTATGTGTGTTAAGTATACACCATTAATAGTCTCTGTGACATTTGGGCTGGCTCCACAGGGGAAGTGAAGGGCATGCACTGAAAATGGTATCAAAAGGGAAAAACAATCACCTCAAGTCACAGAAATAAAATTTACCAGAAATTGCAAGAATAAAAACAGGTGATTTGGGCTCCCTTGGTTGAATTTGACTCCTGTGATGTTGCCATCAGAGGATGTAACTCAGGTCCTCGCAGAGCCCAGATTTCTTCTCTGAAGTTGTCACAGGAACGAGTCCAGAAGTTCCTAGGAAGTGTCACAGATGATGGATAATATTGTAAGTTACTGCTTTTGCTTAAAGGCAGTAAGTTTTACTTACATTCTGGCTCTCTGTCCTTTCCTTTCTGTTTGGAGAGAGAGAACAGAAAACCCAAGGACCAATGGACAAATTCCTGCCACAGCGGCCGTTGTCCCAGCTGGTTCAGCACGGCACAGCCACTGCCTGCTGCTGCAGCGTCACAGCCCGGTGCCCTGAGATGAACAGCTGCAGAGGGGTGAGGCTGCTCTGCATGTTACTGACGTAATTCCATCAAGGCAGAGCAATTACAACGGAGAAGATGATAAAGCCAGTGCAGTTAGTCCCGTTAACATCAGCAGCCATGAACACTGAGTTCAAACAGTTTGGTTTTCAGTTTTATTTTATGCTTGTTTGTTGTCGCTGTGTGTGTGTTTGCTCACAGACTCGTGCTTCTCTAGCTGCAAAACTCTTTTCCTTTTTCCTTCTGATGGACTCAGTGGCACCGGTTAACTATTTAGGTTTATTTCCACTAGGAATTAAGCTGAAGAAGACAATGACTGAACTGAAACTCTTGAGCTGTATCAGGTTTAGCTTAGGCTCCAGAAAGCTTGGTTATTCCCTTTTTATTAACTTTTCTTGTCTCCTTTTATTCCTCA
>JANHGO010003806.1:0-26262 GCA_024606505.1 Aquila spilogaster | reverse complement strand
AGTAATACTTCCTAATGTCCAGCCTGAATCTCCCCTGACGCAGCTTAAAGCCATTCCCTCTAGTTCTATCATCGATTGACCTCGTGGATTGACCTCGTGGATTGACCTCGTGACTTCTGTTTCACTCTGCTGCTTTTTTTTCTGCAAAACACAAAGGCACAGAGCTTTAACTAAGCAATCCCTTAACCTCTGTGTTGATAGCCACTTTCAGGTCAGGGTTCTTGATATCAAATCAGGCTGCTGGAGCACTTGGCACTGAGATTGGAAACAGCTCAGGTGCTGGTGTATTGCTGTATTTCATGTGGGCATTACCAAATTATTGAGACAGATTCCTGGCTCTCATCAGCTAGTATGGCTTAGTATTGGATGAAGTTTGTTGAGAAGTTATTGCCTTGAGTGGTTTCCTCTCACTGTTTTTATTACTGGTATATAAATGGATTGCTGCTTCCTGTATGTCTGGTACATAGATACCTGTCAAGTTGAAGAAAACCTATGATTGTTCAAATCAAGGGCTCACTTGCTCATGACCAATAATGTTTTTCAAAAAAATTCCTCCAGCTTAATTTTGTTAATCATCTGTATGAAGTTTTAAATACTGGCATTCTACACAATCCATCTGTACAATAAAGATGTGTAATAATATTACTGAAAAAAAACAAAAAGCCAGCCTGCTCGCAAGAAATCAATTTAAAAATATTGACTGTACTTGTGGAGATAAGGCATGTCCTTATAGTGTTTGGCAGAACCCTATTTAAGAGTACCTGCATCTATCTCAGCTGAGTCAAACTTTATTTCATTCAAAAGTACCCCCTGTAAAAGCTTCCCTTTTTCATATCCCCTAATTTTATCTTTATTTCTGGCCAAATTTTTACTCCCTGATATTTTCTTAGATACTGTATTTGTTATCAGTGGCCCTGGATTCATAACCTGTTGTTCCTGTCCTGAACATACACATTGGAAATGTTTGAGATTTCTTGCCTTGTGCCATCTGCTACAGAAGGTGTGGAAATAAAGTCTGAGTTCTCAGTTTTCTCCAAAAACATTTCTGGATGGAAAAAGAGGACACGTACCAGAACAGACAATCTAAAGTGTCCTACACTCTTTGTGGTATTCCTTCAGTATCAATAGATTGTGAATTTTCTGTTTGGAAGGATATTGTTTCATATGGCAGTTATGACTGTTCCTATGTTTGAAATGATGTCCCATGAAAGCGTCTGGGTCAAATTTGGAACATATTTATTTAAAAATCTGTCTTCTGGGATCAAAGGAACATTTATTTCATGCTGCGTGTGTGTCTATACTCTGTCCAAAATAGACAAAGAACTGACAAAAATGGATCTGCAGAACTGGACAGCAGAGAAGTTCTTATGATCTCGTGCTTTGATGTTGCAGTATGCCTTACTACATTCACATTTGAGCACCTGTTAGAAAAATCTCAGAAGCAGTGATTAGTCAGAAGCTTATGTTGCTGTTTAGAGGGATATTCACCTCTGGTAGGTATCCTGTTCACCAACAGAGCCAAAAAGACATTTGTGAATCAGAAGGGTGAGGAGGAGAGCTCACAGTGGAATAAGCTAAGGTTATTTTTTAATGGGGTTATGAATTCAAACAAAGTGTGTATTGTCTTTCAACACTGACTAGATTCAAACTAGAAAGAAGTTGACTTAAACAGCTATACCTGTTCAATGATTTACATCTGTTGTGTGAAATTTGTCCCTAATTTGTTGCTGCAAAGGCTAAGAAGCATTGTGTCAGG
The DNA here is from genome assembly GCA_024606505.1 of Aquila spilogaster. Taxonomy (NCBI): domain Eukaryota; kingdom Metazoa; phylum Chordata; class Aves; order Accipitriformes; family Accipitridae; genus Aquila; species Aquila spilogaster. The sequence continues at coordinate 24,506 of JANHGO010003806.1, read as the reverse complement.
AGGAGATAGTAAAAGGTGCAACACTTCGGTGATGTGATTTCTTCTGTTTGTTAGCTCCTCTGATAGTACAGCATACAAATATAAAGTTATATCAGTGTTCTGTGCTTGCCTTGCCTCCTGCTATATTCATTTAGAGATATCCTGTTCCAACTGGAGGGAAGAAAGATGCATTCATTTTGTGTGTGAAACTAGATTTCTTGGTGCAAAAGTTTGCAGGCTTTTGAAGGAGCTGTGAGTGTAACAGCAAGTTCTGAAACTTTAAACCTTTTCTGAGGCCCGTGTTAACCTGTAACACATAAACTAGAGTTTACAGTGAAGTTTTAATTAACAGCTGTCATTTCTGGAACTGCTACTGACAGCACCTGACTTGCATACCCACACATGGTCATGGTTGCTTTTTGTTACATTCTGTGTGTCAGCTACAAACTCATGTCATCTCCCTCCCAGTCTTTTCATAGAATAAGTCATCTATCTATCTATTAATTTATTTTGAGGAATGAGGAAGGCTACTCATGTATTTAGTGATATAACACTTTGAAAGTTCTTTGTATCCCTTTACCTAGGCAGAAGATCGAGGCAGAGCTATATTAGCTTCGATTCTGTGCAAATCAAATACTGAATAGTTTGGACAAGTTGAGTATAGGTGACTATTGCAGCTCTGCTGTAGAATCAAAGCACTTGAGACAATCAAAGCCTGTAATACATAGAAGAAAAGATAGATGCCACTAAACTGCTTTTAAAAGCAGGAAGTTTTGTGCTGAGGGCTGGGTAGTACTAATAGTGCTATAGACCTCTGTCATCTAGGAGAAAAAAACTGATTGATTTAAATGGTTATCTGGGTAAACCAAGTTTGGGCATGCTTAGCCAAAAATTTAGTACATCCTGATGAATATCCTACTGTCAAGAAATTGGCTGCTGTGAATTATCTGTCTTTTGGTTTGTTAGTCAACAGGATCTTGTCAAACTTCAGTGAATATCCAGTTCATCTTGGTGCTGAATAGGCAAGTTGGACTGGGAGACAGGCAAAAATATCTTCTGGTATTGAACAGTTTGGCTTATTTTTTTTTATTGTAGGTGCCTTGCTGCCTGTTTCTTTGTCTTGTCAAAGAGTCACACTCAAAAGAGATCATCCTTTTGCAGTGATTAATACTTCAGTATCTTGCAATGCTTATGAGTAAATCTAAACTAAACAAAACTATCTGAGCTTTCCTTCACATTTTCCCTTCAGTGAACTACTTTATGCATAACTTAGCTTTGGTTATAGTGTCTGCAGTAGTTAAAATAATAATTAAGCTAAGTTTCTTCTTCATGTCATAACTGAATTGTATAAACATTGGTTCTAGGCCACTAGCTGTGCAGTGCAGTACAAGGAATGAGCTCAAATCCAATGCCTCATGAAATAGATAGAAATTGATTCCAGTGCACCTACAATTGATCTCACGTTGCAGACAGGTGAATAGTGAAAAGAACTTGGTGATTCTTGATCACTTACTTCTCTGTAATAAATGAATATTATCTTACATATGTGAAAACAGAAGTCAAGGAAAGGAGCAGGTAGAAGACAATCTGCTTTTCTGTGGGTGAAACAAAACAGATGATGGAGAAAACAGAAATATTCTAGCAAAAAATAAAGTTTCTCTTTTTACAAACCAGATTGTTTGAATAGCTAACATACAATTCAGTGAATTAATTTACTTTAATGAGAGGTGTTTTTATACGTGTTTTCAGAGTACTTAAGAATACTTCATACAATGTTGTGAGAATCAGTAACAAAACTAGTTAAAAAAACATTTCTAAGTGTGTTCTGTTGTATCCTGAAATTTGTCTGCAGTTTAATAAGATATGTATATTATCACAGAAGAATGCTAATAACTTAACAACCTAAACCTTGCCAGTTTGTGAAATTTTTGTTTTTAATAGAGATAAATTTTCTTGTATATACAGCTCTGTAATCAATGTGTACAGGAGAGTTTTGGTCTTATGCAGCTGTTAGCTCCACTTAAATACTACATTTTTTCAGTGGACAAATACATCTCTTCTGCACAAGCAAAAGAAAGAAGTTCCATTTTGCATTATTTTGCATTAGCTTCAGATAATTTGTTTTATAGTTCTGTTTCATTTCCTTTAAAAATAAGTTTCTGAAAAGATATTCATTTTCATACCTAAACTTTTAAAAAATAATAGTAATGAAGTTAAATCATTTAATTTTCAAAAAATGCAAGCAAAAGATCTTTCCACTTTTTTCAGTTTTCTTATCTACTTTATTCATTTGAAGGTCACCTATTCACCAACTTTGCCCAAAGTAATAGTAAACTGTTCCTTCACTGAGCTGCGTTTTTAGTAAATTTATTATCTGTAAAAGCAGTTCATCCACTTTTAGCAGTTTTTATCTCTTTTCAGACTATTACTTCACAAATAAAAATATTGCTTGCTTTGTCTTCAAGTGTATAAGTACGTCTAGAGATATTTTATGCAGTAGTGAAGATCGGTTGATCAAGTTGTTTATATTCTATATTACAATCGAAGAAGTACTGATGCAGTTCTCAATGAAAATTAACAATTTACACTTTAAATTACAACCTTCTCCTTGTCAGATCTTTTATGTTCTAGCGTGTGATTTTTCTGTTCTTGTGATCAAGCTCATAAGAAACACTTTCAACACCCTATATCAACAGCTCTTTTTTTTATTGCATATGCTCACAGGTGACGTTTATAGAACAGATCTTCTACTTTATTGAGAAATAACCAGTCACAAACAGTTTTCCTCGAAGCGCACTACCTAGTAAAGCTGAGAAAGTTTGAATTCCCCAAGATAGGAATTTTTTTATTTGTGTGGAATCAATTATTTGGTAGAATGACTCATGAAGCTCTGTGAAAGATTATACTATATCCTATGAACATCTAATATGCTCTTTAAAAAAAAAAAAAAAGCAGACAGTTCTTATTAAAATTCTAAATTTCTACCTCTAACACCTTGTTGTATGAAAGGATGTATTTGTCCCCTGAAGAAATGTATTAAGTGGAGCGAACTGTTGCATAAGACCAAAACTCTTCTTCACAAGCAAAGGAAAAAAGAAGATGGGATGATGGGCTGTAGGTAGGAAACATTCACAACTCTCACAATTTTACTTAGAAGATGTTCTCAGGTGTACATAAAACCTTAGTAAAACATCCTCAAATTGAATTTCTAGAGAGAGTCCAGCAGAGGGCCACAGAGATGATGAGGTGCTCCATGACAGAACAAGGAGTAATAGGCACAAACTGGAACATGCAAAGTTTCACACAAACACAACGAAAAACTTCTTACTAGTGAGGGCGACAGAGCACTGGAACAGACTCCCGGACAGGCTCTGGAGTCTTCTTCCCTGGAGATATTCGGGACCTGTCTGGATCCTATATAACCCACCATAGGGAACCTGCTTTAGCAGGGGGTTGCACTTGATGACCTCTGGATGTTCCTTCCAACCTCTGTAATTCCGTGGTCCTGTGATTCTGGTCATGTTACATCCGTGGGAGTTCTGTCATGTGTTTGAAAGGATTCGTGATTTCACTCTTGATTATGTCTAAGAAGCATTTCTTCCCTTAATAAATGTAGAAAGAAAAACTGAGAGTTAGGAAGGCAGAGATGTGAGAGTAGGAGTATTTTCAAGATGGATAGGAGGAGGAGGAAGTTCTTCAAAAACAATTTGATTTGGATATAAATTCTTTCCATTTCTTCTGTACCCTTCCACAGCCTTCTACCTCCTGATTTATTCTCTTTCCTTTGTAGTTTCCTGAACATCAGTTAGTGCTACAGTGGAAGGTGCTAAAAATACTCATGAAGCGTTGTATTTTTGCTGCTGTTTCAAACACATCATAAGGAAGTGGCCCAGAAAATGTTCTCTTCTAATTACTGCAGGCACTCCAATTCTTGAGCAGGAATTCAAAGGCACTAATGTCCAATAGACCTAGCAAACCATTGTAATACATTTTAGAAATAGTGTGTCCTTGCAAGACACAAATTGAACTGTACTCTAATGAATGTTTTAAACTTTCTACTTGGAATTAATATATTATTTTGTCTTCAGAGAAAAGTGGGCATTGAGTGAGCTTGAAATATATTTTTCTGTCGTGAACTCAGCAGAACTTCAGAAAACTTCTGGAACTGGTAGTTATTATTATCACAAATACTGAACGTTAAACTTTAAACATTCACTAATGTTGTGCTATTTGCCATCTGCTCACAGTTCGCTCACAAATCCATGCAAAAATGTAGATATAAGTATACTAATGCAAAAAAAATAAAAAGTAAGGAAATAAAGATTTAGAATCAAATGTACATTACATTGTAGTGAAAATGTTTAAACACAAACTATTTGTATTCAAATACTTGGTCTTTGTTCTCAAGACATAAAATATGCCAAGGAAGGCAAAACTTCTTGTCATTTGTTTTCACCCACAAGCATTAGTAACATTCCATTTCTAGAAAGTAATTGATCTGATATCTTTTAATTGAAGAAATAGCTATTTTTTTTCTGTACTTTTCTTCACTTGCTATTTTGTGAATTAAAGGATTTGACAACCTACTATAATGGTTGGACTGATCATCTGTACTTACAATGTCTCATTTTTTTCACTTTTATACTTTCAAGGGTGATGAGACTGATAGAAAAGGAGGTAATAAATTGCCACACATACTGTGCACCTTTAAAGTGAACCGTAGCTTCAACAGCACAGTGAAACCTTAGTAGGAGGAGACTTTTCAGTTCATAAAGAGAAACTTGCATCAAAAATGAACATCTAGACAAGAAAGCAAGCCTTGGAAATAATCCTATTCATGTGGCCTATTCAGTTGCATCTAGCTCCTTCTGTAACTTATGTTAGAAAACTAGAATTCCTGTTATTTTTCTCCGCAATGTAATGCAAGAACAAAACAAAATTGCTTGCACTGTAGATGATTTTCAAGTGTAGAGATATTTGAGTGATTTTCAGTTCTTTTTTGAAAGCGATTACATTTCAAAATAAAATGTGGCTATATTCACAAACTGCAAGGACTTAATGCTCTTATTCTAAATTCCAGTGATTTTGTACTGATTAGAAAAGAGGCATATAGAGTTTGACGCTGCTTAGCATCTCCTGAGTATGGTAACGTATCTAAGATTTGGGTGCATAAAGTGCAGGATCATGCTTGGTTAATGTATTGGTTAATATTATATACAAATTAAGAGAACTCAATTTTCTGCCTTCTGAGAAAAGCCATGCAGATCTCTGAATTTTCTCCTTCAGCTATTTACTGTTGCGTTCTGTCGTGACTGCACACACTGTTGCAAACATTTGTGTGTTGTTGTTACTGCTATCTTAGCTTACAGCCAACCATTGTTTATAATATTTCTGCACACATTCTAGTATCTTGAAAAGTTGTGGCACTGTCAGCCTGAGTTTAGGTAAATACTAGTTCAAAAAATTATTTTCTATGGCCTAAATATGCAGTTAAATGCTTGATAAGTTTTGATAGGAGAGAGTAAAAAGGCCTCTGAAGATGAGGAGTAAAATGGGCTTTCAGTCCTAGTTGCAATATCAGAATAACTTCTTTCCATTAACACCGCAGGAATTTCCACTTCCTGGAAATTCTAGTAGCTGAAGTTTGCTTGAGCAATCCATGTTAGCCATTAACTCTTGTGTCCTACAACACAAAGGAGGAAATGAGTAGCAAATATCACAAGAACAAAAAGAAATAGTGTTTTCTATTGGTGAAACTTGAGGCATGATACATGAAGTGAGTTGAGGGTAGGGGTTGGGAGGAAACTGAGTTCTGTCTTTACCAACAATACTCAGAGCCCAGAGTCTCAAATAACTTTCAGGTTGTTATGTAATTTATGGTACTGTTTTACTGTTGCTTTGGGGTTTTCAATTTTGTTTGTTTATTTTTGCCATCTCTGTCAATTCATCTTCATTGGTTGCACTGGGCATAGGTAGCAAGGAGTTAGCAGTGACGTAGCTACATGGGTGTGTTTTCCCTCTTCCTCTTTTTCCAACACCCAAATCAGACTGCAATATTTACATTACTGAGAAATAAATTAACTCAAAATCCCAAGTAGAGTTTGTTTTGCCTGTGATGGTAATTGGGAACTGTTTGCCCTGTTTTTTTTCATCCCCTTAGTCTTCTTGTTCTGTCATTAATCAATCTTGTTTTCAGCCTTCCTCTCTGCAAAGGACCACCCACTGGATGTTGAAGGAGTGGCTGCCAGCTGAGGCTAACCTACTACACCTGCTCATCTGTCTCCATGAAAAATTTATCAGTACCAAAATGCCAATAGCAATTGGTAGCCATACACTTTCAAATGAGCATGGCCACACGTTAATGAATAACTAAGGGATCTCTCATGCCATCATATCAGAATCCCAGGGCCAATGTGAAATGAAGATCTTCCAGTAGATAAGGTTCATTCATAAATTCCACAGAGACTGGTCATTTTCCTGGTTGCACTTGTTACCTCCTTCTGAATATAAATACTCTCAGTCCATAACTTCAGCTCCTCAGGCTACCCAATTTCTCTTTCCTTGCTGTTAATGGCTGTCAGCTGTTTTTCTTTCCTCTTTAAACAGATCATACTTCAGCTGTGTCATGTCGCAATTGCAGGGCATGTATGAGAACATATAGCAATTGTCCTCCTTTCTTCCACCATTAGTGAAAAGCCATGACTTTTGCACAAAACCCCTATCAGAGCTGAAGCCAACAAAATCATTTTGATTAAGGTTTCTCGTTGTCTTAGTGGTTATATTAGATGTGAAAACCTGACTTTTGCTTTCAGGAAATCTCATTTACTTAAGACTTGCATGATATTTGCCTTACAGTTTTGGATTCCTGTAACAAATAAGCAGTATAAGTAGAAAAAAGACTTTTTTTTTCTTTTTTTTTCCTTTTCCTTTTTTTTTTTTTTGTCTTCTGAAAATAAAGCTGTGTCAGTTATTGTGCTCCTTTTGGGGTATGCCTGTGGGTAACACGATTCCTTGAAGATCTTCATGCCAGCAGTACGCTGAAACAAATCAGTGTGAACAACGTTCCGGTCAGATTCAGGCTAAGGTTCCAAAATAATTCAGAGCTATTTCCTTCTCTTGCTTTCTTTTGGACACCACAGGCGAACATGACCTTAAAACTCCAAAACAAAATCTGGTATGATTTAGGCACAGTTCTCTGGTCTCTAACAGGGAGAAATGAAAATGGAGAGATGTCTGATTATGAGCATTGCGCTGGAATTAGGTATTTTGCAATGGCTGTTCAGTTAAAAATCACAGTAGTCTTCCTTTCCTTGAGTTGATAGTGTTCACGCTGACACCGCAGTTCTACCTAATAAGAAACAACATCAAGATGAGTGATCTAGTTAGCCATTTTGATTCAATCATATTGTGGAAATTGTATAAAATTATTTTTCTTCAATTCACTCACATTCCGTTCTCTTTTTCTTTCTTTCCTTCTTTCTTTTTCTTTCTTTTCTTTTTTATTTTTTTAATAGGAAGCATCACACCAGATAGAATATGCTTTTGAAAAGATTATTCTGGAAGCGTTGAAATTGCTCTCTCCTGCCATTTTATTCAATTTCAAACTTTAGGTTTAAAAAGTTTAACAGTACAAGATGTAATTACATCTGAAGATGCCTTTTATCCTAAAGAATGTCCATTTCCTGAACAATATATTCTATTCAAAACCAATCTCTTGCAATCGCCATAAATAGCTCTTATATTCTGTTCATCTATTATCACTCAATACTGAATTAATAAAGTTTGAAACTTTTCAAGGAACTATATTATGAATATTTTCCTGAAATCTTCGAGAATCTGGTGTTTCATTAAGCATTCTTGAAATAGAATCTGTTGCTTGGAGAGTTTCTTCTCCCTTTTTTTTTTTTAACTGTAGATGAAACATCTAAGACATTTAATTATTTTAAATATGGTGAGAATAGATAATGGAGACAGGGCCTGTGAATTTTGTTTATGTACCAGTATTTTACATTGTCTAAGGCTCAAGTATTCAGTTTGAGTGGTGATGTCATCTTACATACAGACATGACCTAAAATAGCTGTATCTTTTGCTAGTCGATTTACCTTTAAGACCTTTATGATGCCTGTGAATCTTGATAATGATGACCTGAGAGACATTATTAGTACATTCCAGATCATGAATTTTACAAAGCTACCTATCAAGTACATGCTTTGCTATATAGCTTCAGGATTTGAGAGAAGAGGAATGAACTGAATAATGTGACTGAAGACAGATAATTAAAAGATCATCAAACTCTCTAAAACATGTAAAAAAATCATTACAAGCGAGGATGTTGAAGGAAGTTTTAATTTCTCATGAATGTTCTTTACAAAATATAGGAGGCAACAATCATGCGGCCTAGAAAAAAAAGGAGAAAAATGTATTTTTAAATAGCTTGTAACAGTGCTTGAAGCCTTTGATGAATTTAATACAGCTGGGAATCTGCTTCACTGCAGATTCTGTAGATTCCTTTATCCAGCTTATTTGTTGATTGATAGTCATGCTAATGAAAAGTTTTCTTGACTCACACATGATTGATAGCCAGCTATCAGAAATAAAACAGTATTTTTTGGAGTCAAACAGCAAAGAAAAACTGTCTTTGTCTCCTTGCCACTGATATTAATCACTGATGTTGTACATTTCCCATTTAGAAGGACAGAAATTTACTTCCAAAGTCTGAAAGCCCACCAGATAGAACACACAGGCAAAGATTCTGTTTCCCTGGATAATTCATAGCAAACTAGAATGAAGACCAGAGGAGTAAGACAGAGAAAGCTCAAGCTGCTAAGCACTGACTACTAAGCATTAAAATGATGTGCGTAACAGTGCCCAGTGTTTGCGTTTAATCAGGTGATGTATTTGTCAGTCTGAATCAGCAGTGGCTGAAAATTGGTACCACCTGTGACTCTAATGTCAAGATCAGCTTTGTTTGTACTCTACAGACTGGGAAAAGAAAAAAAAAAGAGAAGCTAATGTTCTTCATCAACCATCAAGACTGGGGTGATTTAGGATGCATGTGTTCACTGCAGCATCCACCAAAGAGATTCCAGTGACACTTCAAAATGTTGCTCTACTTTGCTATTCTTTCCCACTGTGTCAGTTTCATGAACAGAGGACTGTCAGTGCACTTAGAAACTTTAATGACCATTTAAGGCAAAGAAAGACTGGGGGGAAAAGGGAGAAAAACAAGTCCGTAAGATGTGATACATTTCTTATGTTTTCTTGGTTAATTTATTTCCTATGTGAATGAGATTTTTAATGAAAATTAGCAGGATTTTTTTTTTTTTGTCTTTGCTAGGCTTATTTTCTCTAACTAAATAATTTGGGGTGCCTGTTTTGAATTTCATGTGGAAGTCATAGAACAAAGCATTTATCAGGCAGCTATATTAAATACGGTTTGAGTTATAGTGCTTTAATCTGTTCTGAGTAAATCTTAAATGGTGTGATTGAGAAATTCAAAAAAGATGTATCTGGTTTGGATAAGGTGCTTCAGTCTCTGTTAAACCACAGAACTCATGTGAATTGAGGGATTCCGTACTAGGAAACTGCTCTGGGAAACAGAGCATGGGTGTTAAACATAGAGTGTCACAGAGTTGACTTGGAGAGAAAGTGAGGGTATTGGCATTCATTTTTGTTTTACACCTAAGTGGTCTCAGACATTAGCTATTGTCTTTATGTTCCTGTGTCTCCACAAGCGCAGTGGGGAATTAAATGTGTATTTCTACATATGAACTAATAAATGCACTGAAATACATTGTCTGTGGTTCTGTCCATGTTTGCCCTCCTCTTGGCATGCTCATTTAGTTCAGTGCAAAAATGAGCACTGCATGGATGCAGGGTAAGACAATCCTTTAATCCTTTGCACCCTTATAAAAGACTGTACTGCTTATAAAATCAAAGAACTCAAAGGGCCTTAAATTACTTCTTCTTCCATTTTTTTAAACTTCTCCCCCCCTTTATTTTATTTCATTTTTTGTCAAGGATGTAATCGGAGGCAGAAATGAATGATATCCTTTGTGGCACTTATTTACTCTGTTCACTTTCTGAGTCACTGACTGGTTTCCTCCTTTCAACTGGGAACGGTCAACTGGTATTTCAGATAAATCTTCCCTCTTTTTTACTTCAGTCCACACTGTCTTGATAGTCTTACATCTCTTATTTATAGGTGTAGTAAGTAGTAAATAAAGAGAACATGTTGTAATTTTGCACTATAAACAAGAAAAGAAAAAAAAGAAAAACGTCGAGTGGGTAGGTCCATCCATGAGTTTGGGAAGAAAGCTTACTCTGGATTTCATTTGTAAGGGAAAAAATATCCAGACAAAAACAAATTTTATGGAAGTGGTGTGTATGTAGATAACAGAATTTATGCAAAGAAAGTTCAGAAATGCATAATAAGTAGTTCCTTCTGACTTTTCAGCCCTCTACCCTCATACAGAAAAGATCTGAATGCTTCTTATTTATAGACTTTAAAGAAGAATATAAATCTCTAAAACACGGAGTTGTGAAAGAAGGGGATGGAAAAACAGTCCCAAAACTGTATTCATGAACACAAAAAAAGGTAAAAATGAATTTGTAATTTACTGCAGCTCAGAGGCAGCAATAACTAATACACTGGAAATTTACCCATTTTATGCATCTATTTTGCTTGCTTTAGTACTGCGCTGTTCATAAAAAGAGCATTTATTTCAGCAACTGTCATGTCACTTGGCGTTTATGTGATCTCTGAGCTATGTGTGAAAATGTACTTTTTTTTCAGTTCCAATTTTTATTGAAAAGTTATTTATTTTACCAATTGGTATCAAGGTGATTTGTTCTCCTATCTAACTAGTTTTACTGTTCTATTTTTATTATGCTTGTTCTTATCACTTAGGAATCAGAATCATAAATCATTTGGTTTTTCACATCCTTGTTCCTACCATTATACTTGCATTTCATCCTCTGTGCACTGTTATCTTAATAGCACTTAGCTATTAACTGGGAAATTAAAAAAAAACATACTTATCTATTGTTACACATTTTCTTACCCTTGCACCACATGTAAGAGGTGCTTTGGATTGTCCACTATGTTATGCACTCAGCAGTGCCTTTTGATGATTTAATCTACTTTTTGCAGTTTTTATTTTCTCTTGCCTGTGTACTGTAGACCTCCACCCAGGAATCAGAGATGCTCTATGCACTGCTCACAGGTACAACCATGGGGACATCATCTGTCTTGCACAACTTCCAGCATCAAGTGTGGGATGAGAGACATCAGATGTATAAAAGAAGTTGAGAGGGGAAGTGCAAGACTGTCATTTCCTGACAAAACTCAGCATTAAACAGAAACATGGCAAAGCTGAAGGTGGCTTTGCAGGTGCCTGTGTAAAGTCTGAGAGGTAGAATTTTCACTCAGTGTAATTCAGCTGCAGTGTCCTACTGCTCAGTATGGCACTCTATGGAGTTTCGCCTCAGTGTCTCTCCTCTCACGATGTATGACTCTTGCACTAAGAGTGACTGAATCAACCTCAATTTTCCACTACACTGCATCTTTTGTTTTCCCTTGGAAAATGTTTAGGAGGAGCTATTCAGCATATTCTTATGAAACAAATATTCTCTAGGACTTTGCCAACTTGTGTCTAAATTCCAAGGGAAACAAAGCAAACATATATAAGCAAACAGCATAGTCTTGGGCCAGATCACTTATCCCATTTATCAACTACCTTGTAAGGTAGTGGGATGCTTGCCTTGGTCAGCCCCATGCTCCTTGGATCATCTTTCCTCACCAGTTAGATCAACTAAAAGCTGGAGAGAAGTGTAGATAATGGTGCCTTGGGGGTGTGTTTGTTCAGGGAAGTTCAGGTCTTTCCACCCAACCAGAATAAAGCTAAAACTTCAAATCTCAAAATTCTCCATGAAATAGAAGTACCGATCTCTTTTCAGTGTTGTGCAATTGCTAAATAAACATTTTCTCCTGAGCAGTGTAAGCAGTTAAGATATATTTTCAACTAATTGATAAAGTGTTTGAGTAAGACGTGTTCGTCCTTGTGTAGCCAGACATATGCTGATGTGCAAGTCTGACGTGTTGAAACTGCTTAAGAATTTGCAGTGTGTTGGCACTCGTTCCGTAATTCTTTTCCTGATTAGCGCAGGACAGCTGCTGAAGTTCATTGACTATACAAGTTGAGGAGAATAAGATAAAATGTTAAGTTTCCCCAAAGTTTGTATCAAAATTTGTTTAAATTCTTCTATTAAGTTTTGGTGAATATGGCAGCAAACCTTTGAGGCTGACAAGCACTATGAGTGAAATTACTGCTTCACCTGCAGTAGCATTCCTTCAGAGAGCTCTCCTGCTGTTCATCCACTTGTAGTATTGAAATTATTAGAAGAATGACAACAGAAGATGCTTATGGATGATGTAAATGCACCTGCTGAGGAATTTATTTTGTTCTGGAGTTGTAGCACACTCTAGGCTAAAGTCTTTGGTGCCTGTTTGACAGTTGCAGAGATGTGCTGTGGTGCCATATACCTCCTTTGAAATATCACATTTCTGGAGGTTCTCCAGGAACCACTTAGGGGGAGCTAAGGCTGTTAGGTAATCTCCTGGGAGGTTCTCTGTAGTTTCAAGGAGGCATTTTGTTCCTACTTCGACCTCCAAACACACCCAAGGGAAACTGGAATGAACTGAACTAAACAGTTAAGGAAAAGGAAGCAAAACTTGTATTTCTAACACCATATATTAATTCAACCATTAAACAAACCTTTAGGTCTAATTGTTTATCTGCTCTCTTGTTGTAGCTGTTGGCACTAATATCCTTGTTTGTTTAAGAAGATTGGCATAAAATGGCAGCTGTTCATTTCTAATCTTAAGCTTAAACTGTTACAGGGCTGTGTTACTCCTTCTTGGTTTAAAATGGATTGCAGAATAAGTGTCTGCTCAACTGCTATTGACAGGAAAATCTCATCTGTTGCCTTGGCAGTTTCAGTATATTTAGAAGCAGAGAACCCAGATGTGAGTATGCGTTGTGCTTGTTTATGGCTAACACATTACACAGGGCTACTCAATCCTGTAAAATATTCAAGGTTTCTCCCTTACTTCAGATAATTTAGTTGCAGTGTCTTTACTGGGCTCCACACTTTGTCCTGACACTTTGTAGAATTTATAGAGAAAGGGTAATGGTGGAACGCAATCTAATTTTGTGAAAATGAGTTGGAATTACTATCTGCTGAGCATCATCTGTGAGACAAGGAATGGTGGCTGCCTCAGTGAGGTGAAACTATGTGTGCCACAGGTAGTTTTACAACTGCAATCCTGTTCCCATGGAAAAGCTTTTTGCATTCATTTGCAGTACTGTGTCAGATGTCCACAAACCAAACACCAATTGCATTACAAATTTTTCTGGTTTTTTTTTTTTGCTATCTGGGCAGCCTGGTCACTGGCCCATAAAACAATAACCAGAGAGATATAGCAAATCCTCTGAGAGATCTCCTTCTTTAAGAAGCATTCGTAAATGTTGTGTTTCTATTTACATGCAGCAGACCTCCTGAAGGAAATCCGAAGCATTGGGTATGATCCCCAGATAATCAGTGACGTTTGGAGGAGAGGTAATGGCATTTCACTGCACCTGCTTTCAGATATACCATTGCAAACATTGCTGCCAATTAATATTTTTCCCTTGCATCAGAATTTGGATTAAAAAAATGGAGTTTGCTGACAAAAACATAAAAACACAGTCTTTTCTATGTCTAACATTTCTTTATTAAGCCTGGTACTCTGCATTCAGCAGTAGCTAATGCCTCATGCTTCAGAGGAAATTCAAACCCCACAATTTGTGCAAAGCCATAAAATAGGGAAAGTATTCCTTGCAGAGCCTGCGGCCATCAGCTTATTCCCTGAAGCATGAGATTTGATTATATATTTGTTTCTTGGGGAGAAGAGCTGTGAGTATTTAAGCTTTTCAGGCTGGAGATCATGCATTAGATTAACCTGGAGGAATCCAAGGCCTGTGTAGAACAGATTGTGGAATTCCCTTGGCAGAAATGAGCAAAGCAGCCATTACTAACATGCTGTCATATTGCTAACTGGAGCCGAATGACAAATTCATAGAAAATTTTGCTTCTATTTCTGCTCTTGAGCTATCAGTGAGAAGCTTGTGATTTCTTCTGGGTGTAAGAAGCAACCTTATTTCCCACATAGTTTCCAAGTTTGTGTTGTGTTTGCAAACAGTGTAATCTGGTATGAGCAGTAGCTGGGACTGAACAGCTGGGTCACACAGCACTACCCACATCTCTACCTGAGGGCTTCATGCACGGGCTGGAAAGCAACTGCTTTGGCTCTGCTCTTTCTACTCTATCTACCTCTGACTCATCTTCCTTCTTTCTCTTCTAGGCAGTACAAAGAAGTACTGTCATTTTTAATTAGACTTTGTTTTAAATTACTTGTGTCTGTTTGTTTGCACTGGATCCATGCAATTTTTTTTGCCGAGGAAACCAAAACAGTGCCAGTGGATCCGGTCACACATAGTTTATGGCTGGTCCAAGCTTTGTAAAGATTTGTCTAGAGAAGGCAGATAGAAAAAAGAAAAAAGAAGTGATTTGAAGAGTTATTCTGTGGCTTGGGGGTGACCTCACAAAGGTGCAAGTAACTACAAGGAGATTCCAATTTGCACTATGTACGTATTCGTGTATTTCTAGGCTCAGATGCAGGAAGAATAGAGAGGCCTTTTGAAGCTGCTACATCTACCACCTTTCTCTCTAGGGCTGTGGCACTAATGGGCTGATGAACAGGGCATTTTTTTCAGTCACCCTGCACTATCAAGCTGGCCTCATTTATGGACTATCAGTAGACACTGCTGACTCACAATCTGCTAGCTCCAGTCACCTATCAAAACCCCAGTGGTTCCACAGAGAAGGTGCTGAAAAAGAATCTTAATGCATAACGGCAGCACTATCCTTGTCAATTCACTCTTCAGTGCTTCAGAGGTCCAAAAATCAAAGTCCACTGTAAAACCTTACTATGGGCAAAAGCTTCTTTTTTCCACTCTCCAGTTTTGGAAAGAAAGCACACTTTGCCTTCAAGTAGTTCCTTGTCCTGAGAAAGATGGAAAGTATTGTAGTATTTTCTTCAAAACTGGTAAAAGGTCTTTTAGTTGGAACTGGATGATCTTTGAGGTTCCTTCCAACCCAAGCCATTCTATGATTCTAGGTTCCAGTGGAAGCTGGAATGGTTCCTGGTATTTCCCACAATCAGATTTCATAACAACACTTACATTGCTACCTCTACTTTTGTGATTGAACAATAAACAACTGGCAGCACTGACATTTGCATGTGAGTTAAGTTTCAGAACTCTGCTTGCACACAATAGCCCTGTTTTCTTGTGGGTGTGGTTTAGATTCCATTTTGATCTACCAGAACCTTCAGACTGCAAATCCCATCCTTTCCTCAGCTTGGAAGCAGGTCCTATGCTCCAAGTGCTATCTTCACCCACCACCAGAAGCCCTATCTTTTTCTCTTAGATGCACAGGAAAGGGGGTGGTCTGTGTGGGGTTCAGGTACTAGAATAGGACTGAAGGACATGTGCTAGATGTCTGGACTTGCTGATTCATTTGCACTTCACATTTCTCTCATGGATGATGGGTTGCTGGAGTCTGTCAGTGTCACCTGGCCCACTCTGCTCACCTTATTCAGGTACTATGTCCTGACTAGAGAGGTCATTTCCTCCTAGAACATCTGCTTTGGATTTTACTCTTTGCAGGATGAACCCACAGTAGCCCTGAACAACTGAGAAAGAAACCTAACTTTCAGTCTCACTTGCAAAATAAAATATTTCTGATAACAGGGGTACTGGACGTTAGGAGAGAAAATAGTAAGTGAAAATGTATTATTTCCAACTCATAAATCATGATATTTCTTGTCTTTCATTCTGGCATCACTTGAGAGCTAATCAGCTGGCTGTTTGTGTTCTCCCAAACACTGAAGGAGCTTATATATAGGCAGTGATTTAGATCAGAGTTCACATACAAAATGATGCAATTATATTGAGCTAATAAAAAACCTATTCAGCATGAAGTAATTTTTTGCTCTCTGCAATAGTGAAATTTAATATCTAAGATATTCATAAAAACTTGAATTGTGTCAAAATTCCAATCTGTTTACAGGTGATTATTCCTGCTTTCTAAAAGCACGCCGTCTTCTCCTTCTTAAAGGATTCTGTATTCTGAGTGTGAATCTATATAAAATTGTCAAATGCAGAGTGGTCCCTTCAGGGTCATTTTCAGCCATTAATTGAGTTCCCGGTGAAGATTGTTTTCTCTATCGTTTACTTTCTTAGTTTCAGAAATCTTACCTCCAAAATTTTTGTTCTTTCAGGAGAAAAGATAAAGACTAATTGCAGTACAATCATTTTGATGTTAACATAAAACATAATTCAATCTGAACAAACTCCGCCATCTCACTACAATCCTGGAGTCCACATGTCATGTTTCTTGGAGGCAGGGTGGGAGAGTGATGCTGGTATTCTACCACATTGTTGCGGGAATATTGCTAGCAAATTTGTGGTGCAAAATTGTAAAAGACTGAATAATATTGCCCTGTGCAGATGGACCTCCTTAACTTTATTTATATTTTTAACCACTATTCCTTTTTAAAAATAATAAAAAAAAAAAGTTTCCTGGTAAAGGTTTTAAACTTAACTTCCTCTTCTGCTTGTTCTTAGCCAGAGCTGTTCTCTTTTTATTCACACTGTGATCTGCCCCAAATCCAAACCAACAAATCAAGTCAGCAATTTAACAGAAGTGACATTGATGGAATATTTACAAGTAGTGTTCTTGAAATTCAGGTACGTCTTTCACGTGAGGTTGTTTAGTCCTGAACTCCCTGAAATTGTAGAGAATAGATGTATTGTTCAGTCTGAAAGGAAAAAGAATCACTACAATGCCTTGATTCCTCTTTAGATAGAGGGCTTTACGGTTTCAGACTTGGAATGCTGTTTATTATGATAACATTGGCATTGCCATGACTTATTCTTCCCATGATTTCTCTGTTATAAAGCATTTACTATGAAATGCATGACAAAAACATATACAGCATTAAAATAGAGGAGAACAGACTATCTTCACAGACTCTGTATACTACTAGAAGATAATTCCTAACATGTAGTGCATATTGTTATTTTCACAATGCTTTGGAATATCATGCAGGTACAAAGTAGTGCTGAGCTTTTCAGTCAGTTTATCCCTTAGCAGCACAATACATTGGAGGTTTTCATGCATTAGTTTCTTCAGTGATTAAAATAACATATGGGATAAGGGATTTATCCTTATAGGAAACCATGTGAATTTACATGAAAGTGGAAAGAGATCTGAGGGGACTGAAATCAGTCATTCTGAGTGTGTTTACACTAGCAGTTTAGAGTTTAGCAAGGTGCTTTTCCTGATTTGAATTCCTTAAAATTTGTATTTGATGAACTGTAGACAACAATTTTGTGCATCTGTGGTATAGAGAAACAGGATTCTTTCTCTGAGAAGATCTGAATGATCAAAAGTTTATGACATGAAAATTCTCAGGCAAAGAGGTGGGTTTTTTGATGCTATAGTTTTTTGTTTGTTTAATTTAGCCCTATCAGTTCTCAAATCAATGTTATTGTGCCAATATAGCAGGAGAGGCAGGATGGATGGTAGGAAAATCTTAAGCTAGTATTGCCATCAAACCCTTCAGCTTGCAAAACCACAGCCTCACAGCACTCATTCCTCTCTCCACAATTTGCTGTGTATCCTGGCATAACTGCTAAGTATTAGGTGGGGAGGAGGCTTGTTACTATCAATGCTGATTTCTGTAGAGCCGTTTCTCTCTGAGGAGCCTGATTTTCTTTGTGCTTTACTATACTTTAGCACATAAACACAGATCATCAAAAGCTCACTTCAATTTGTAAAATGATAACTTTGGAGCTGTGAAGAAGCAGAACCCAGCAAGCGTTTTCAAAAGATGTTCTACTAGTGCTCTGTTGCCTCTGACCCAAGCATCTAGTCACTAGCTGGCCCTTGCCTGCTTGTTCTTCTCAGGAAGAGAAAGTGATAATATAAGCTGGGCATTTTTCCTGCTGTCAATTACTTACACAGAGCATACACAAGAGGCCTGGCTTCCCCAAGACAGTAGGTGTCTTCTCTACTCACAGTTTTCAAGCCTATTTCCAGCTATCTTACTCCACAAAGTATCCTAATTGCTCCTTCCATTTAGGCTGAATTAAAGGTGCTGAACGTGCTCCAGACCTCTAAACATATCTATGATTGCCTGCAGATGAGAGCCAAGGCTAAAGGCAGCCATTAGCACCCTTCCATGCAGAACCCCAGGAGGGCATGGCCAGGCTAGGCAGGAAGATGTTCTGCCCCAAGAAGAGCAGCTGCCTCAGCCCAAGGCATTGTAAATAGTCTCAGCTGCTGCCATTTACAGAACTGACATAGTTTCTTCTGGTAGGGCAAAAACAATGAGACATAATCACATTTGTTATTATTAAGTCCTGATATAACCTGCATTTTCTCTGGAAAGACAAAAAGATTTATTAAATACATCCTATATATGTATTCATTTTCAAGGCTTTTTCTTGTTTTATTTTTATTTAGGAAAAGCGTCTGTAGCGAAAAAAAAAACCAACCCATCATATGCTAAAAACAAGTTGCATTTGAATCTGTATCGATGTCTCTGATTACAGTCATATCATAACAAGACCATTTACTTTCTTGGCTTTAGTTGAAGAACAGTTAAAGTTAGTTTTCATAATTTCCATATTTGAATTGATGAACCTTCAGAGGAATCATTACGAACAATCACAAAATCACAGAATTGTATGAGGTAGAAGGGACCTTTGGAGAGTCCAACTCTCCTGCAATGAACAGGGACACGTACAGCTCAATCAGGTTGTTCAGTTCCCCCCCAGGCTGACCTTGACTGTCTCCAAGCACGGGGCATCCACCACCTCTGTGGGCAACCTGTTCCAGTGCTTCACTACCCTTATTGCAAAATAATTTTTTCTTATATCCAATCTGAATCTCCCTTCTTTTCATCTGAAACCATTTCCTCTGGTCCTATCATAACAAACCTTGCTAAAATATCAGAAGGTAGATAATAATATAATAGAAGGTAGATAATAATGTATTTTTTTCCAAACAACGAATCTTTAAAATAAAAATTATTCTTACAAGTGACTGTAGCAGAAATGCGAAGTCATGGCTTGAACCAGTGACTGAGCACCTGGTGGGAAGGCAGGGCCAGCCCAGGGGCACTCAGGTGTATGCAATGTACCTGAGTGGTGGGAAGAGGTGCAGCTAGGATCCATCCCTTCCCAGACCTCATTTAAGGGCTGGTGGTGGAGGTAAGGGTATCTTGCTGGAGATCCCGAGTACCTAAGGCCTTCTGAAGGTAAGCAGCTTTTTTCCTTTGTTCCTGTGTCTGTGGTTGTTGTATTAGAGCAGATCTGTACTTGATGCAGCCTGGGCCCTTGCTGCTCTGCTGTTATTGCTGTGCTTTCCATTGTGTTACAGTGGCCTTCACTTCTTCAATTGTTACTTGTCAATGCTGACTTTTTTTTAAAAAAAATAGCCATTTATGAACCAGATGTTTATTCATCTTGAGTCATATCTTATAGGGTCAAATTTGGGAACGTAATCCTTTTCAGGAAGGCATATGGTGTATATTCACTTCCTAATGATTTGGGGGGTTTTGCTGCATACTTATGGCTAAGCATATGATCAAGAATTTCATGAATGGGCACATATTCTGCATTGCACTTATGATTTACTGCTTTGGAGTTTGTATAAAAAATAAACTGTCATATAAATACCCAACTATAAGCAGAATTGATCCTCATGTTGCTTTATAAATGTGCTTTGAAATATTATGGTGACAAAGATGATAGGAAGAGTTTACAAAAATATCTCAACACATTTGAAGGAAATAAGTAAAAATTAGTCTTGGTCCTCTTCTATACCTGTGTTAAATACTACCTTCTAAATATCAACAAACTGCCAAAATCACCCACTGCAGAATCAGTGGTTGCAGCATGTGATTTGTGTTGACCACACAAATCTTGTCTTTCCTTTCAAAAAGTCTAGTTTCATTCTCCAGATAATCTTTACCCTTCCTAGCTCTATCTGTGGGATGACTTTACCACTCAGCAACATTGACTCACATATATCGACAGACTGAGAAGGGATAAATTCCTTTTGCTTCTCTGAGTTTCTGGTCAAGTAACAAAATGGACGGTGCCCTTAGTGCAAATTAAATATAAAGTAGAGTTAATTCTGATCTAGGAGTACTTTATGCTTATGCTGTAGTTACCCAAAATGTCTAGAGAAAACTTTAGATGTTGACTAAGCAGGAGGATTGTTTTTTCCTTAAGAAATATAAATACTTTTCTTAATACACATTAAAATATTACAATATTTCTTAAAACAGACCACTAACAAAATGAGGGGACGGGTTAACACCTATATGAGTCACCTGCGACAATAGAACAGAACTTAATTTTGCCCAAGTAAATATTATTGTCATCACCTTCCTTTCCACCAATGAGCAGTGAAGTTTGTTAGGCCAGCCTCCAGAAACCTCACCAGAATGTAGACCATCAAGACGACAATTCTTGGGACTCACACTATTAGTCACTGTAAATGGCTTGGCAAGTTCCTGCTCTCTATCTGCTTCCTAAATACAGGATCAAATTCAAAGCTGTGTGAAGTCAGAGAGGAGGTGAAATAGCACGGGAGTTAAAGAGCATAGCTGTGAATTAAATCCTGGACAGAGTAAAGAACAGTTTTGAGGTACTACTATCACTATTACAATGTTTATTATAGAAATGCATAACTGTACAGCCTAAGTATTAAATGTAGACATATACATGAGACACAGGACACCTGACTGTAGGGCTTGGATCTGGAGCAGGTATAGAAGATATATGAGATGCAGATAGGCTCAGTTTAGCTACCTGTAGGTTACCTATATGCTAAAATCAGTCCTTTACTTTTTTTTATGTCTTGTTTTATTTTGGAGTTTAGAAATTGAGGGTTTTCTTTTGATAAACAGTGCATTAAATATGTGAGCATGTTAGCAAATTAATTCAATTTCAGAAACATAGTTTCTATAAGAAATCATGCTTAATTATTCCAGATCAACTCTAATCCTGAGCTCTGTCCATTCCAATTCCTTATTACACCTATTTGATTGTTTTAAACCTTTTGATCAAATGTTGAAACAAATCCTATTGGTGTAAGAGATATTACCCTTTAAAGAAAAGAAGGTTGAGTAACATAATGAGAACTAGGGGACCTTTACAGACTGAATTGCCAGGACCAAATTTCTAGGCCTAAGGAGAATTACTATTTTATTAGTTTATGCCATTGTTGAGGAAGTAGTGGAGTCACTGTCCCTGGAGACTTTCAAGAAACATGTGGATGTGGCACTGAGGGATGCGGTTTAGTAAGCTTGGTGGGGATGGATTGATAGACAAACTAGAGGAACTTAAGGGCCTTTTCCAGCCTTAATGATTCAATGAAATGATAAAAGATGTGAAATACTGCAAGCGCAGGAGTTTTGCTAGTTTATATTGCTGATTCCTAGTTGAGGTGTAAAGGAACACAAAAATAGGATCATAGCAGAAAAGCTAAGTGAAACCCTTTATGTTAGTATTTGCTACATGGATGTTCCCACGCTGAAACCTGTTTTCACAGGGGTTGAATTTAAGGAATTGTTTCAAACTGAGGTTTCAGTAGGAAATTCTGAAGTGCAAACTGATAAAATGAATGATAAACTGCAAGGTCAGTTATTCTTTCATGAAGCTTTCGAAGAAAACTGAAATAAGAATTTTTCAAAGTTGTCATTAAGATATGACTTGATAGCAGAGAGAGTTGGCTAATGTTGTTTTTTTTTTTTTTAAGTATCCTACGTAAACTGAAGGAATAGACTGTTATCTCTGTATGAACTCTGTTTCCATACTGGCAATTTTTTGAGGCTATAATAAAATTATAGCAGAAAAAGAAGAGAGTAGAAAATAGGAAAAAAACCCTCTCAATTTCTAAGGAGAAATCACTTATTCATGAAACTTAGTGTTATTTGAGGTAGAAAATCAGTTAAATGACAGGAATTCAAGAGATCTGGATTTAAGATTTTTTCAAATATTCAAAAACCAGAGATTAAGTAAATGAAGCTTTAAGGAGCTGAGAGAGAAGATACCCTGCTGGGTTAAAAGTTGGATCAAGAGCAGGAAAAAAAACAATGAAAGCGGTGAACTTCACAGTACTGGGAGATCAGAAATTTTCTCAGAATCCAATGCTGGAGCCTTCACTGTTTACTATATGCACAAATCATTTGGAAATGGTTTTAATACTGAGGTGAGGAAAGAGGAACCTTGAAAGTTTCATTAAACTACTTTAGCATCCTACATGATATATCTACATGTTTTTCTTATCTTTCTAATCAGTGGACTTGAACATATATACTGTTGACCCAGAAAAGATGAAAGGAAAATGTGACCGGAAACATGGGACAAGGGAAAACTAATCAATTTTTTTTTGGCTCTGAAAGGGATTGATAGAATTATAGAATGGCTTGGGTTGGAAGGGATCTCAAGGATCATCAGGTTTCAACCCTCCTTCACATGCAGGGCTTCCAGGTGCTAGATCAAGTACTAGATCAGATTGCTTAGGGCCTCATCCAACCTAGCCTTAAATGCTTCTGGGTTTGGGGCATCCACAGCCTCTCTGGGCAACCTGTTCCAGCACCTCACCGCTCTCTCAGTAAAAAACTTGCCCTGATACCTAATCTAAATCTCCCCTCCTTTAGTTTAAAACCATTCCCCCTTGTCCTATCACTATCTACCCACGTAAAAAATAGATTTCCCTCATGTTTATAAACTGTCTTTAAACCTTGGAAGGCCACGATGAGGTCTCCCTGCAACCTTCTTTTCCAGGTTGAACAAGCTCAGTTCCCTCAGCCTGTCATCACAGGAAAGGTGCTTATGCCCATAGATCATCTTCATGGCCCTTCTATGAACCCTCTCCAAAAGCTCCGCATTCTAAGGATTTACTAGTATGGGGTAGGGGAAGGTATTCATAAGATGGCAGTGTATGAAATCATCAGGCAGTAGGTTTGCAAGAGACAAGTAGGAGTGTTTTTTCCATACAAAACATCATTAAGCAGATAAACTCAAAGTTTTGAGCAATGAAAATTTACATGAGGAAGCAATGAAACATTCACGAAGAGCAATCCATCAGGGTGCATTAGAAGTAAATTTCTAGACTGCCTCCACAATCAGTCTTTGGTTCAGGGAGATGTAAAATCATACACTGCTGGACAGTGGGATGACATATCAGGGAATTTCTACCCTTTAGTAAACCCATGTCTCTGTCAGTGAATGTTATATATGATATATATGGTCGTTTTATATTTTTTAGCCTTAGAATAATTTAGAATTGTAGGGAATAGTGAATAATTTTTGCCTAGTCAAGTTGAACAATGGGAATATATTCTGATTGGACAAAAGATTAGGCATATTTTAAGAAATCACTTTCATGGCATTATGAATAATTGTGATATTCTTATCTCTAACAATTTTTAAGTTATGATCAGGTTTGTATAAATTTTTATGGGAAGTTCTATCTGTCTTCAGGTCAAGGTCTTCCTTAATTATTGACGTTTAATGTGTGGACTCTTCATCAATGTCACTTTTTTTTTCTGGTCACTGCCAACTCAATTTGATCTCTCACAAGAAGAATTTGTCATTTTAGATTATATTGAATGGTAGTAGAGTGTGAAATCTAGGCAAGCATATCTCATGGTGTTTCTTTCATTCTTTTCCCTTCTGTTTTAACAAATCCCTAATGTCTATTTTACCTTTTTAAAAGAAAGTTTTCCTCTATTACAAGTGACCTTGTAACACTGCTTCCTTTTTCACAAGGATTACTCAGCTGGGCATTCTAGTTGGTGAGAGGTATGGGTTTTTTTTCCTTTTTAGTTTTTATCTGGTACAAAATTAGAAGAGACTCCAGAGAGGATGATGAGGACTGCACAATGTTATTAGATGTAATTGTGCTTCTATGTTATTTACAAAGTAGGCTATTCAGATCCCAGTTATTTAGGTACGTAGATTTATTTGTATGTAGTAGACTTAGCGCATGCATGACTCAAGTTCCCGCATAGTTTTTAGGAAATTGTTTTTAGGAAACCGATATTTCATGCTATAATTTCTGATGTACAGACCTTTGGTCCATTAATAAATTCATTTGCTAATCTCTCAAGTGGAAAATAATTAAAATTATGGATAGCAAACAGCTAAATATAGAACAAAACAATTCAAAGGCAAATTGAAATATACTCAAAACAATGTGTTGAATGGTCATCTGTGGTAATTAACATATTTGAGGAAGAATATGTTAACAAGTCCCTCACAGTATATAGAAGTCAGTCCCTCACGGTATATAGAAGTCAGTCCCTCACGGTATATAGAAGTCAGTCCCTCACGGTATA
>JANHGO010003805.1:0-26269 GCA_024606505.1 Aquila spilogaster | reverse complement strand
AATAATATCTGACATTACCTTATTCCTGATTTTGATGCGCTGGTAAAGATATTCAGGGAAGGGTTTGCGAGGGATGAAGCGGCCCATTCCTTTATTTACGTGCAGGTTCCCATCTTCGTACACGATCTTCCCTTGGCTTATGACCACTAGCGGGGCACCATGGCACTCCATTCCTTCAAAGATGTTGTACTCAACAGCCTGAGGATCAACAACATATTCACTGCAAGTTCAGTACAAGATCTCCTTCAGATGGCATCCATATTTGTAGTCATATTTTTAAGCAACTGCCATTAACAGGCATATAAAATTGCTTTGTTTGAAGGAAAAGCAATGCATTTCCATATGAAGTGATTTAAAAGCATCCGTCCAATCTGACTCTCCTGGATACATTGCTTACTTTCCAACACGACTTAATCACCTATTTTTTGAGGACTTTTCCTTTTTACCTAGAACCTCTGAAATGCAATGACCTCACTAACAAGGAAAATTCTGACTGAGGTGCCAAATACCCACAAGATGTGGTCCCATCGCGTGTGTGCTGTGACTGTGTAAGGCAATTTCAGAGGCCCAGCAGAGAAAGCTTCAGACTTGCAGCAAGCACTTAACTTTCAGAGCCAGCACATACATTTCTGTCTGAAAAAGCCCAGAAAGGACCAGAAAAGCTTGAAGCTTAACAGGAATGACTACCAAAGGGCAGGTGATCATTATTTTTTCAAAAATACTGAGATATCTTAAGACAGAAAAAAAAACAGAATCACTTACGTTTACTTTTTAAAGGTTGTCAAAGGTTTATGCATTTTTAATATAAACCACATCACTGCATTTCCAGTAAAATTTCTACAAGAATTTCCCAATACAAAAGACCACAGCACTGAAAATACAAACTTTGGGATAAGAGATAAGCAGTAGGCAGTTGCTGCACTCCTCTATATTTAGTGTTTCTTCACATGAAATTGATCAACATTTGAAAAGTGACAGAGCCATTTCTTTTTTGTTGTTTGCTTTCTTTTTCAGCTTACCGATTTATGGCTTTTAGCTGTTACAGTCTTCACCTTATCAGGGTCCCAAATAACAACATCAGCATCTGATCCAACAGCAATCCGGCCTTTTCTTGGATACAGGTTGAAGATTTTGGCAGCATTGGTGCTGGTGACAGCTACGAATTGGCTTTCGTCCATCTTACCTGTGGCCTAAAAACAATGTGACTTGAGCAAAACATTTATAAAGACAGAGATTGAGTATTCAAAGTGCTGAGTGAAAAATAAGAAGAAAAGCCAACAACATCCTGATGGAGTGGATACCATCAAGTTTCTCAGCTATCCAAGGTCCCTTTCCCTACATATTGATGCCTGTGTGCTTTTTTACCAGTCCTAGTAATTTCCATTTAAACATTTTAAAGAACGTAGAACAGAGAAATATGTATAAGTATTACAAGACTAACTAAAGGTCAAGTCTGAAGTATGTTCAGATTCCTTTAGAAATACTTCTCGCAAATTAATTCCATTCTCCTATGTGTATTCCCTAATCTACAAATCAAAGCAATACAACTCCAATAATAAAGCTCTTGCCTGGAGACATGTCACCACCCATTGAACTTTTTATACCATCAGTGATGGCTTAATAGCAGCTGTACACTGCAGCTTTTTTTCAGTTTTGAGGTTTTCCCTGGCAATAAACAAGTGCAATGTTCCAAGGAAAATTAAGACTGCCAAACCTTTAAATATTAAATAGACATGTATTTACTGCCTGATAACTCATGAGATTCCCCAAATATGAGCTACTCAGTGGTCCAGGAATAAATATCGCCACCTGTAAACCTCACTGTGCAACCCCTGTGGCAGCTCTTTCCCACTGTAGGAGTAACAAAATGAAAATATCACTGGCTGGTTGCATTTTGCTTGCTTCTCTATAAAGATATCTGAAGCTGCTTCTGTGCTTGCAGTCTCAAAAGTAGTCCCTTAAGACAGCGGTTATTAAATACCATCTGGGTGAAGTGCTCACAAGAGCATCATAAATACCAGCAGTTTGCAGTTTGTAATATACATCCAAGTGCAATGCAGTGTAAAGTAATAAGCGTGTGTGTGTGACTGGGTGTGTAAGTGAAGATGGACAATGGAGGGAGAATATCATTTCTTATTAGGATCCATGGAACCATCAAAAAAAATGCTAACATACACCAGCACCCCACAGCAAAATATGCCAGTATGAATTACATGCAATGTTCTCCTTCAAAGCATTTTATGGTTTAGCCTCAGGCTCGACTCCATCCAGTTGTAATCTCTGGAAAACGATGAGACACTTCCCAAATTCAAACAATCCATTCATTTCATTTACATGAGGTCTACTTCACAATCATTGAACTGCTCTGTGTGTCTTACGATCATATATCCATGAGAAGCATCCACTCTGACACAACTGGAAAAATTACAGCGGTGCGGTCTGTGAAGCCTCAGGTCGAATAAAACACTATGGCATTACACTGTCAGAAGTGATACGCAGACCTAAGTTTATAAAACTGGAGAAGATCTTTGAAACAAACAATTCATCTCATAGTAGCTCTCTCTCTGGGAATTCTCACAAATATGTTAGAAAGTCAGTGAAATATTGATGAGGAGTCTCCTGCCTTGCAAAATTCAGCCAGCAGTCAATCCCTTGTCATAAAAGTAAATAACTACTTACTACAGCCTTGTCCCAGACAACAGTCATTCTCTCCTCAATTCCATTGACCCCTTCAGGAATCATAGTGAAGTTGTCCTTTCCAATGGCTTTCTGGGCAGTGCTATAAGGGCAATGTCCACTTCCCGTCACCTGCAGGTCCCCACTGCGGAGTTAACACACAGAAAGTTTAGACCAGTCACCAACGTTACCTCGGTCTCAGGCAAGTTCAAATGGACCTTTCAAGTCCACATGCTGGAGGTGTAGGCTCTAAGCCATACCAGCAGCCTTTCCATGTTGGTTAGAGATCACTGAAGAGCCAATAGCAGTTTGGACATCTCCATTTTCCCCTGGAACACCCTGAGTTCCTGTAAATTATAGCCTCCTTGGGTTTAGGGCTGCTATCAACAGAGATCAGGCACAAACATAAACCCAGACAAAGGATTACTGTAAGATTAAGGAAATGATCAGAAGCTTCTAGGGAATGTCTGCCATACTCAAAGTAAGTTCATAACCATGTTCAGAAATAACAGTAAATTTTGCAGCGCAAACTAATGAGCATCAAGCTTGTTTCCCTGCATTTCTCCCTGGCACATACACGTTTATTGTAATTCTTACGCAAACATTCCTTGACTGGCCTTCCAAAACAGAACAATGAAAAAAAAAAAGGAGGAATATTTTTCACCACAATGCCTTCTAATTTAACAAAAAAGGGGATAGTGCAAGTGAAATGTACTTTGGATTTACCAAACTTAAAGGACTTAGACAGAGAAAGGCAGGGAGTGGAACATGGAAAGAGCCACCAGAAAAATGCTTTGAGTATAATTTTTCACCTTAGAGAAAAATTTGTTGCAGAGATCAAAACTGGAACATTGCCACTTTGGGGAATAAGGAGGAAGAGCAGAATTAATATATAGTATTTTGCAAAAATAGGAATAGGAAAAAGAAAATAGGCTCTTCAGTATCTACAGGAAAGCTTACAGGAGTCAAGCACGTTGAAGCAAACTATAATTTCTCCTATCACCCCAGAGGGGTGATGTCCCCCCAACAGCCTGTCATCCTTTTTTTAATTGATGAGATCCAGCTCTGAAACATCTGAACGATTCTGGTTCACAACTTCAGGAATCTGCAAGCTAACATGTAACCAAGTGCAGAATAAAAAAGTCATACATCAGTAACTCTAGCGCAATTTTCTGAGCTGCCAGCCCTAATGATTGCTGACAGTCTGAGAAGACCCTCTGGCCTCTGTTCTGGTTCTTCACCATGCTCACATCCAATCATTCATCTTTTTGTTATAAACCAAATGTATGTTTTTCATGGTGAAATAGCTATGTTTTAGCTATTCCTAATTATTAATGAGTAAAACGTTAATTTATTCTAACATAGCAATGAAGACATAAGATCGTATGCCATTTCTTCTTTCCTGTTGCACTTCTACTGCCTAGGGTGTATACCACTGTCAAGTGCAGGGTGAGCATCACATCAGCTGAAAAATTGAGATGAAGGAATCACCGTAGAAAACATCTCAAAAAGTGGTGGGAATTAACAGCCATCATCAGTGTCTCTTTAAACACCACACCAATACCTCATGACGTTTTTCTTCACTGCAAAAAAGGAGCAGATGACATCTTCGAAGTAGTACTGAGATCTCACATCTCTAGCTTGAGAAGAGATGGGCCCATCAAGGCAGCAATAATGCAGCAGTACACCATGGAAGATGGAAGCTACCTGAGGTGCATGGGGCCATAGACGAAAAAAAGACCAAATCTGCAAACCCTATGAGACACACCACGGATTTTTGTACTTCCAGCTTTTTAGTAAAAAAGTCAACAGATTCTGCAGTAAACAGCATAAGCAGTGTGTGTACTTGCAGAAGAAGAATATTGTGAGCATTCTTTAATGGATGTAAGTATTGGTCTCCTGATGAACAGTGAAAGAGAAAAGTGAAATATTGTAATTACCATCATCCTTGCATAAAATTCCCCACAAATGCACGACAGAGGAATAATATATGTAGCTCCGTTTTTAGTTTCATAGTATAGATTTAAAGTATTAAAACCAAAACCAGGCTAAGCTGCTGTCATTTAAGATCTAAGACTCTAAGCCTGTAAGAAAAAAAAAGGCATTTTGCATGCTTGGAGGATAATGAAAACTTCTCTGCCTCCTCCATTTGTCTTTCTGATATTAGGGTTAATGTCATTATTTGGATTCCAGGTCTAAAAATTCTCTTGCTATTTCAGCCGATCTGTTCTGACCCATATAACATTATTTGGGGACTCTCTTTTTGAAAACATATAGCTGTATCTGACAGAATAAAGGACCAAACATTCTGATACACATGTACATATATGCTTGCTAAGAGCTTTACCCTCACACAATGAGCTTCGCTCCTTACAGTGCTGTTAGTGACAAGTCAGACAAGAAAAGCCATTTTTCCTCCTTGTCCTTATTTTATGGAACAGAAAGCTCAATAATGGAAAATCAGGCCACGAGGCCTTCAGAGCAGAACAAATGCCTGCACATTCCTACCAGAAATGCATGTAGCTCAGAGCTCAACTGCACGTTCATTAACAGTGCAGTGAATGCAGCATCATTATAGTAGCTGAGCTGAAATCTAGATTTGGTGGAGCACACAGTCTGACCTGCAATGTGCAAGCAGAGATGTATGCAAGGAGAGAAACATCCCTCCACCTGAAGCAAAGCTCTGCTCACACCTGAGTTACACACTACAGGGGCTTTGTATCACCAGCTCCACTGCCATTGCTCTATATAGCCAGTTAGTCATGCTGAAAATTAATCTAAGGAGGAAATGTTTTCTGAAGATCAATAGGTCACATTTAGGGTTAAAACTGTACTGTGCTGTGTAAAGCAGAGAGATCCCCAGAAAGGAGAGGCAGCAGGTGAGACAAGTGTCACCACATGGGAAATAAGGGTTCCAGTGACTGAGCTCCTCACTCCAGCGCCAGCAATCTGTCCTGGTGGAACTACAGCTGAACTTCCTTATGGCTTCAAAGAAGACCCGCAGTTGGCTACAGGCAGCACTTTACAATCTGTGTTGCCAGCAAGACATCGCTGACGTCTTCTATACGAAGAAGACACTTGTCTCTCTACTGCCCACATTGCTTTTCCCTCCCTATTGACAGTTATCTCCTTGCCAACCTGAAGACAGCCAATCCATAGCCCTGTTGTCTCATGCGATGCCTTCAGACACTAGCCTGTCTCCACCTGAATCCCTGACAGTCTCTTTTGTAAACTATTCTGGTCACTTTCTCATGCCTGACATACATTCTCTATACATATCACTTAACTTCCAGCTTGAGGACTCTGAAACCTATAAAAACATACGTCACGCTATACTGATCATTTAGCTGTACAACTAGGAATCACTTAAAAAGCAGAAAGAAGAATTCCTGAATAATCAGAAGTCTCATGTCAAATATGCAACACAGAAACTGGAGGGTCCACGTCTGTCCACAAGTCCAACAGCCTCAGCACAGCTTCACAGATGGTTTTCTACCATCCCTCCTCTGCTGTGTCATGTATGGCACTGGTTTTAAGGAAACTGAGCTGATCCCTGGATGCTTTATCCCACGTGGAATTTGCACTCGCCTGGCCACCAGCCATTTAAAAAAAAAAAACAAAGGTCTTACCATGCTAAAAGTGAATTTAAGTGATCCGGAGTGGTAGGATCAGGGCTCAGAGGTGGTGAGGTCACAAAAGCTGCAGCCTTGGCCCAGTTTTTGCTCCAGTAATGTGTCCCATCTGTCCCCAAGCTGGCAGTGATCGGCTCTCCAAAAACAAGGGGACCTTGGGGAAAGCAAGGATATACAGGAACTGATTACAATCCACTCTCTTTCCAGCACATTATAGAGCTTGCAGCGTGCAGCCATGTATAATTTACACATTGCTACATGGTCAGTGCAGCCCCCAGAAAATTAAGCAGCCTTGGCTTTGTCTGTATAATAAAAAATTAATGAGGAGGCTCTCTGAGCTACACATGCTTTTGATCAGGATATTTACAAAGCTCTCTTTCTAATCCAGAAGGAGACAGTTCAGACCCGGTTTTAATTTGTACTATTTTAATCACAGCCATGTTCTTTCTGTTGCTGTGCTTCGGAGTGAATTTAGGAGGAGGATGGGCTCCAGCTGACAGATGCCTTTCTACCACTCTCAGGATGGGCACGGCACCAGCAGATAGCAGCATATGGTCCCACCAGCAAACTCCAAATCTCCAGGAACATAAATATCAAAATAACGTTCAGCTCTTTGGCTTCCCCACATTGCTCATACACCAACCAGCAGAACAGAGCTGACTCCTCTGCCTGTCTTCTTCATTCTCCAGTGAAACAAATGGAAAACTAACTTTGAGAAAAAGATGGAAAAGTGGGAATCAGCTCTTTTTTGGTTTAAGCTTTGTTCTCATCACCTTTGTAAACAAGGGCAGGTGGAAGAAGAGAGGCACTGTGGAAACAGTCTGAAAAATGGAGGAGCCAGAAAACAAGTGAAAGAAGAAAAGCAAAAAGAAAAGGAAGCAAAAGCATGAAAAAACAGTGACAGCTCAGCAGAAAAGAGAACTTATTAATCAGGTGCCATTTGTGGCAGAAAGTGAGAATTACAGAAGAAAGATTAACTGTGAAAGGACAAAGCTTTTCAGCACAAAAGGGAAGGAATCTCTCCACTGGCCCTGTGCTGAGCTGCACCTTGTCCCACTGCCTTCAAAGAAGAGCTGAGCCTCCCAGTATGGCAGCACTTCAGGTGCTGTTTCTGTGATGCACAGGTTTCAGCAAGCAAAGGCAACTTTGAAAGGGGCTGCATCAAGGCTCAGATGTCCCTTTTGGGTGTTTTTTATCCTGGATCCCTGCATGGCCAATGAGCAAGGCTAACCCACAGACATCCCCAATGCATGTCACTGGGGGTCAGCCTCTAGTAGCAAGGATGAGAGTGAGGACCAGGCACCTTGTACAGCACATCCACTGCCCAAGCCACTGCAACCCAGAATTAACTCCTCACAAGGTAACAACCTGAAATAAAAGACATAGAGGATGTGCTAGGTCTTGTAAGAAGGTGAAAGGAAACCAAAACAAAGAGTTACAATGCAATCCTGAAGACAATGGGGTGCTAACAGCTCGTGGGGAGAAATTCTCTTTGGAAAAATAAGAAAGATCTCTTTTCAGTTTTCCCAGTCCTAAATATTTAGTGTCTGTGACTGGGATCAAGGTGTACAGATCAGTCTGTCAGTAACATTTTTTTCCACCGAGATTCTATTCAACACTAAATCCAAGTTTGAGGGCAGAAAAGAAAGTCTCTTACCTCTCTTTCTGGCCAGTGCAATGATATCAGCTGCACTCTTACTCATCACTTTGGTGATGTATACTGGGCAGTTTATTCTACTGGCAATGGTGATGGCACGGAAAACTGCTTCTGCTTCAAGCTGAGGGGAAAAGGAGGAAGAAGTTAACTGAAAAAGCTGACAATTAAAAATGAACTGGAGGACTGAGCCATATTTCTCATTGTTTAGCAACAATTCTTCAGGAAGCGATATTGTTCTTTTCACAGTGGGATATGCAGTGCAGGAAAGCAGGAGCTAACCCAACCTCACACACTTCTTGTTAGGAGTAACCAGTGTACTCAGCTGTACTTGTTAAAGGGGTACAATCGGTCTGGTGTAAATACAGCTCCCTGCCCTGAGGAAAGGCCACATTCAAATGCCTAAGAAGGCTCCTTCTACTCCCCTCCCAAGTCTTCAGACTTGTCTCTCTACTCTGCAGTTGGAAGAACAAAGCAAGGGAACAGTGCCTCAGCTCAGAGTTCTCCCTGGCAGCTTACCCTCTGCAATCTTTACGTAAGGATATAAGGACAGTGAACGTAAAGTATTCTCAAACAGCAACTTCAGCACTACAGACTGAATTTAGCCCATAATCCATAAAAGCCTTTGAAAAATCTCCCTGTAAGCATTAATGCAATCCCCTACCAGAGAGCCATTTGGGACACAGGAACAAAGCAGTCATCTTCAGGTGGAGGTGCACTGCTTGCCAGTGACTCTGAGGCTACATTACTCAGTCATCAGTTTTACACCTCCTTCCTAGATAGACTCACCATACCAACATTTTAATACCTAATAATCTGTTGAAATTAAACATACTGACTTAACAGTGCAGTAAATTCTCTCCAAAAGCTGTGCTAGAAAAGCTGTACAATTTAGGCTGCCAAAACCACCGTCCGTACTTCTTCAGTTTTGAAAAACTTTTTTTTTTCTTAAAATCAAACCATCTCTTCAGGTTCTCAAAGGGCTTTTATGCCAACATTTGCTCT
Organism: Aquila spilogaster; assembly: GCA_024606505.1. Lineage (NCBI taxonomy): Eukaryota > Metazoa > Chordata > Aves > Accipitriformes > Accipitridae > Aquila > Aquila spilogaster. The sequence goes on along the minus strand of JANHGO010003805.1, from coordinate 17,302 downwards.
CAAATCCCCAAAGACACCCACAGAATTCTGAGAAAGGAACGCAGAAACTCTGTGCATTACCACTGAGTCTGAGGCCATCAGACAGCAGAGTCAGAAAGACATAAAATTCCTTCCTGGAAATTGCAAATGTAGGTTTTCCTTAGGCCTTTACTCTCATTAAAAGGAAACGCCTCAATTATTTTGGAATAATTTAGGTGGAAGTTAAACAGGAAAATGAAAAAAAATACATAAACAGCTCAAGAAAATGCAACCAATTAAGTTTATTCCTCCTGCCTTGGGGAGAGGTTATATAAAGATCTGCAAACCACAACAATCTCTTCAAGTTTAGCCTCAAATCCCCAGGGCCTTGTCTCTTTAATCTTCAAGGAAAGCAGTCACTTCCCACTACCCCCATTATGCCATTAGCAGCCTGAACTGTCTACATTAAGAGACATTGACACATCTCCATCCATTCTTCCTCATTAAGAAAACCATTTCCAGATGCCTGAGATGATCCTTGCAATGTCTAGTTTTATTACAAGAGAATCACATAAATTGAGCTGCCTAGCAGCATCTTTCCATTCTCATATATTTGCATTTCTACCATTCGCAGTTCCACTACAAATGTATCTGCTGACATTACCACAGATTCATACATTGGCATATATACATGCATGGAATATACACACACATGCATCTAATAGGAGGTTTTAATGAAACCAGTAAGCTAAAAGTAAAAGCAGTATTGGTGGTGCTCAGCCTGCTATGCCATGACCTAACCCCCTAGAGTCAGAGCACAGCTGAAACAGGGTTCAAAAACAGAAAGAAAGAGAATAATTCTACAAGTGTTCATGAGAGAAACAGAATGTTGCCTCCCTCCACGCACCTGTCTATCATCTGCACGTACAGAGGCCAGGCTGCAATACCGCATGCTCGACAGTATTTCCATGAATGACAAGATGAGCAAAACCTCTTACCTCCTCAGGCCTGCTTAGGGCATGTCCCTCCGGTCCTGTGATTCCCATCTCCAGGATGCGCTTTTGTTCCTGGAACATAACAGATAAATGCGACAACCACTTCAGGATGAGATTCTTGAACCAGTTCCCAGTAGATTTAACAGCCATGTTTTCTGATCTTGTGTGTACAAACGTAGCTCTGTAAGCCTGCTGAAGTCTCCACTGGCCTAAAAGTCCTATTTGACCATAACATCAGCCTGAAGAACAGGTTTCAACCAACATTTTGAGTAGTAATTATGGATATTCCCATCCTGAAACTCCTCCTTTACTCACAGAAGTTCCTCTCTTTCTGCAACCTACAAAGTGTTGTTACCTTCATTATACTTTCAGCGTTGCATTTCTGTAAGGCTTTTTCCTAGAGTGAATCACTACAATTATCTTTTCATGAAAGCAAAAAGCCCTACCAGGGACCAATGAAGGTCTGTCAGAAGAAAATTGTGCTATCAAGCTTCGCAGCAGGAAGATCAACTTTTTTTTTTAAATAGACAAAAAGCTTCACTTATCTTTCAATGTAAGGCCAAGCAATGGCGTTGGAATGAAGCTCCCTTGCCATAGGAATTGCTAATTCAACCACTTCCAACCCGGGTTTGGTACTGGTCTACCACCAGACCCAACGTGGGAACGGAGTGGCTGATGTACCTCAAAGCCTGTCCTGCCATGCCCTCAGGTCTCTGAGGAGCACAGTTCAACAAGTGTAATGTCTCCGATACAGACAAATGTCCCTGAGAGACCAGGATGGAGTTACTTAACATGCTTCACTATGTCATCTGGTAAATATTTGATCCCAGGTCCCCCAGGGTGCAAAGCTCACACATTACCAATTACACCAGCAAAACCTAAGTAAACATCCACACATACTTTTGCCTTCACTGTAATCAATCAAGGCTGAACAGCCATTTAATGGGAATGCATTAATCTGTCTGTGCAATGAAGATTATTTTGGTTAGAAAATCATAATGTTTCATAGGTATTCTTAAAAACAGATGTTCTAAATCATTGTTGCAACAGCTCTGAACACTGCAGGTTAAACACTTCAGATAATTAAAATACAATAAAAAATAAACAGTTGTGCCCATAAATCAAAAAATAGCAAGACAGCACAGAATAGGAACTCTTACAATAGGATACATTTATATCCTGAAGGAAATCATAACATCAGATCATAGGCTAAAATTACTAATGTGAGGATTTGATAGGGCTAATAACATCAAATATTTGATAAGATTGAATTTGAATTTTCACATTAGATAGTCCTGCAAAATACCCGTGCACCCAGCTTTGCATTTGTCATTCAAATGATCCTTCTAAATAAAAGGAACTGATTGATTTTGTAAGACATGGCAATGCTGGGGAAATATTTTTGTGTATAACATAATTCACGTTTCTTCACAACTACTTATTTTCCTAACAGTTTTTTCCTGTATGCTCATATTCCATTGGTGTATAGTAAAGCTGAGCAATGAAAAATGAAAAATGCAACTGAAACAGATTTCTACCAAAAATGCAATTCCACAAGCGTACATTGATTTTAGTGGGGCACAAATCAAAACATCACGGGTGCCACTTGATTTGTTTTATTTTGCCATTCCTACAGTAACATTGACTTACGTATTGATTTTCATTCTACTGGACATTTTGTGTCATGCTAACACTATGAACGATATATTAGTTTTAAATCATGCTAATCTTCATGAAAAATCAGCAGTTTTTCTCTCCTGAATCTCTCCTGATAGTGTTCACCTGGTTTCAGTGGGAGAAGGACACTACTGTGCTGTATGTGCCTGCTGACTCCTCACTACCCTCTTTTGAGATCAGTGGTTGCTTGGCCAAATTTGATTTAGGGAAAGAAAGCTCTCAAAGGCAGTGAATTCTTACCAGGTAGATAAAGGACAGAACAACAACAAAATAAACCCTTAAGGGCAAGAGGGCTTACACACTCCACAATCATTCAAATATTCATTTGAGAGTCTCACTTAAGCATGCAACAATATCACTTCCCTAATGTAGAGCTAAAAGACAACTTGTTTTTAGCTACTGTAATTTCCCTGTCAGCTCTGCAGTCTAGTCCTTAGCAGGTAAGTCAGCTGATAAACCAGTCAGCTCACTCAGAGCCTTACAGATCTCTGATGTGCACTGCACGCAGACAAGGGATCTGAGATATGTCTACAACAGCTTTAAAATATTCATCTGCTATAGATGTATGTGATCATAACAACACCCATTCAGAACTCCCCATTCTGTTATATAGGTGAATCCTCCCTTGGAAAGATCAGTGGAAGGTTTGCTATTGACTACAGTCCTGGGGATACTTCACAAAGTCAAGCAAAAACCACAGTTCACTCACCTGAGCTATCAAGTCTCCATTTTCAGCATGCACCAGGATGACAGCCCCAAGGCTTTTTAGAAAGGTAAAGGCTTCATAAAGCTGCAGGTAGTACAAAGAAGGAAATGCTGATGAATAAGGAAAACATATTAACACTTAGACAACTCTGTTCATCTGTTTTGCTCCTTCTGTACTGGTAATTCTCTATGTGAACAGCACACTACCTCCCTTTTCCACAACCCACTTTTTACATATATCCAGCACCTACATAGCTAGGCATCAGCTGGCCCACCTCTCATACACCCACCCTGTCCAGGACAAGCCTGTGCCCTTCTGCACTGACATAGGGTCAGAAGTCCCAGGTGGTGCCGTGCCTCCCTCAGACATGGTGGTTCCACATGCTCCTTCTATTCCACATGCCTTCCACACAGGCCTAGGCTGAGTGAGTAATCTCTTTTCCTGGGTTTCAGCAAACACTGTGGACAAGTAACAAAGGTCTCTTGCCTGCCTAAACAGAAAAAATGGATCCAATGAGATGCACTCAGATGGAATAGGAATAATCAGTGGACTACAACACTTCTAGTACAGCCAAAACACATCCTTCCTGAAGTGCAGGCATTTTGCATCATCCTTTAGAGCAAATGGTGTCAAGTTTTCACCAGTACCTTCAGTTCTACAATTAAAAGTATTCGTATTTTCTCTAGAACATTCTTCTGTTTATCACTTTCTAAGATTCTAAACCCATCCACACAAAATGAAAATTGCTGATCCTATTGCATTTACTGAGGATTTCTGAGACTACTGAATTACTACATCACTGAAACTCTAGCTGTCTTCCCAACAGGTATTGAGCTAACATGACTCTTCTACGAACCAGACTTCAGTAACATGGGAACCCATTTTTCAAACACAGATCAAATACCGAAGGTACAGTTTCTTCACTGCCTACTTTTGCTTTAAACAGAGTAAAAGGCATTAGTCCAGCCACATTTAATATTTCACTGTATTACTTCTGAAAGTTCCAACAGTGAGTTGAATTTGGCACGCACTGCCTCCAAGAGAATTTTTATATGTTATTTTGTCTAAATAGCAATTAAAACCACATGTACTGGAGGTGCAGCAACAGTTATTTAAGAGACTGAGAGCTACAGCTCTGGGAATAAGTACAAATGAAACATTTTCTCAACTGAATAAGCAAACATTATTATTACTCACAGATGTCACTGTCCATTTACAATGACCTGATACTCATGAATGGGAAAGCTGAAGAGTGTGGAATCTGTAATGAGCACTGGACAAACAAGCTCATTGTTATCTCCAGCCCTAATGAGAAAAGGCCACCTACTCCCGTCAGCAACACTATTAAACCGTTTGCAGCAACAGAGAAACTCTTCAAATCTCAAAATTGCCACTGCCTCATGTGCTTCATCATTTCTTCCTTTTCTGACACAGAGTTCTTGAAAGATAACAGCAAAGTAAAGCGGAGGGCAAGTTCCTGAGCAGTGCTGAGCAGCTGCGTTGTTGGGGACTCTAGATAATCCCCGCAGAAGCTGAATGTCATACAGTCCAAAGAACACACGCAGATCTTAACAGCCCCTCAGCACTGATCCTCCAGAGAAAAAAGAATGCCTCGGGTGCAAACCCCCCCAGTGCCACTCAGATCAGTGGGAATGCTCCTCTGGGATTCAACCTTAGCAACTCCTCAGCTGCGGTAGGGAGATCTCAGAAGAAAGGACAGATCACAGCAGTGAAAAACATTCAGAGCAGTACCTGGCTGTCAGACATTTGGTAGAGATCCTTGTAGGCCATGTAGACTTGAAAAGAGTTAACGCCTGTTCCAAGACAAAATGCAAAGGTGTTGCCATGTTAAGTGGATTCCTAAATCTTATTCAATAAAATCAAACAGGAAAAACAGATCACATCTTCAGCCTTACCAAATAATGCCAGAAATAAAGCTGGGGTCCACAGCTATATTACGGCTGCTGTGACTAGGAGCCTAAATCCCCTCTTTTCAGAGGGAATTTGCTGGACTCTGTGGATTGCTGTGTTCGGTCCTGGAGCAACACAGCCATTATTGCAGATGAGATTGCTTGGAGCCAAATCACAGATGAGTGACAGTGGCATAAACAAGCATATAAAGTTCATAAAACATTAAACAAACTTGCAAGGTACAAGGTTCTACACATCACTTTTTAGGTTTCTTTAAGAAATCAGGAGAACATTTTAGTTTGACCTGGAACTGTGCTTTTAAATAGATAAACTTCCAGTTATGCTTCCCCAAAATGCTGAAAAGCTGCAGAAATCATATGTCTGAACTGGCAAGCTGACTTGCTTTCTCTTGATCCTGCTGCCCAAAGCACCCAGCTGAGCTGATGGCAGACACAGAATTAAAGCCTGAAATCAGCTACAAGGGCAGCTTGCCACACCTCTCCCTCCACCTTCCAAAGCCGGAAGGATTTATGCTGGCAGTGATACAGAACCATGAAAGATGACAGCTCCAAATTTTAGATATCAGTAAGAAATTCTAGTGTTGAGTGTTGGTGGCCAAGTATCAACTGTATTCCACTATATGTTTCAAAAATTTCCTCAGAGGGATTATTACAGCTTCATATTCTACAAGGGAATGGGAATTCCAGACATCTTCTGCTTATGTTTTCTGTATATATGAATTTGTACTAGTTTATAAACTTGCTTTACTCTTTAGCCTACTGACAATATCCCCAGTTTGGCACAGGGACTGATCTCACACTTTTCCAGCCTAAAAGAAAAGTCAATTCTAAGCTAAGCCATGTAAGCTGCATTTCAAAATAGATGCCGGGAAAACTGAGCTTCCTGTGGCAGGAGGAAAAAGGGAGAGCTGTGCATGTTATATATGTTAGCTATGTTGAATGAACAATGCTCCCTGGTTACAAATTCTTCATGCATCCAGGCATGCACCAACATATCCTCAAAGCAGAAGGCATGGTTCATGCTCACACAGAGTATTTGTTTATTCATAATTACAAGGCTAAAATACTCCAGGATACACGGAGGATAAAACCCTGGAATTATGTCTTACTGCTACGGCCAGGCAGCTCAGGAAGAAATACGAAGGAAGAGTTGGTTCCTCCCCACTGCCTTCCAAGCTGAGTGAATCCAGCCTGAACCATGGAGCCACCTTAGCCAGTGATTCTACCTATTTTCTGTTTTTCAGGATCCCAAAAAAACACACATAGACTTAAGCAGCTGTAATCCCTCAGCCTGTTCATATTCCATGTTTTCAACGCACACAGTATATCCCTGTTTAAAAACCTTTAATTTTGACTGTTTTACTTGGTGCCAACTTTTACAGTCTCATACCTGCAGTCCCATCTACCCACGTGAGCATCTCACCACCCTGTCTGTGAAAAATTTCCCCCTGACATCTAATCTAAATCTCCCCTCCTTAAATTTAAAACCATTTCCCCTTGTCCTGTCAAGACATTATAGCTGGAAGACAAGAATTACCTAAGCATCACAAATTGTCTCCCCTTTTATTTTAGGCCTCTTTCTGACTTTGGCAACGTGGCTATGAGCTTTGCTCCTATTCAAGTTAATGCTGTGCCTGAAGTCCGTGGGAGTAGAAGGCAACCCAAAAGAGACTCTGCTATGGGACATGATCCTTCTCCCTTACTCACAGCTTCCATAGTGGAGAAGGAGAGACTACTGACATAGACACAAAATCACAGCAGGCACACACAAAATGGAAGGGCACTTCACAGTTAGCCTTTAAAGCTAACACAAAGATGGTTTAAGCCATCCTGCTTTGCAAAGGGACTACCCTGACAAGATACCAAGGTAAAACAACACCATTTTACACATACAGATATTCAACTCTAGATTATTTGCCTAATTACTTAGGTCTGGTGCCTCAATCTCCTCACTGGGAATATGTGGCTTTTCAAAAGACCTGGTCCACTGCATATTTAACTTGATATTTAACATTTGTCACATGCTATAACCTTTTTCAAGTCATGGGTGAATGCTCGTTCTTGCACCAGGATACTCAACATAATTCTCTCCAAACTTTAAACAAATTTTTAACAAAGTACAATAGTTAAAGGAATCATTGAGACCAGGCTGTTGTGCCTTTATATACACTGGAGAATCACAATCACAAATTAGTTGCTAAAAAGTTAAAAGCCTGAGTCTCTACAACTGACATTTGATTCTACAAAACCTCCAGGCCCATCCAAATCCTACGTCTCCTTAAATTAGCTTTGTGTTGATTTAAATCTGATTAATTATTCAATTATACCTCATGACAAGGCACAGCAGCAGCAGCTCTCTGAGCTCCCATTACTCATATCAAGATTTTATTAGGCACACACAGCACTGAAAAGTGATTAACCAATCCCTGCTCCTTGCCTAACTCTCCCACCAAACAATCAGCTGAGAATAACTTCAATCCAGATTCTCAGATGATGAAAACCAGTGACGCTCCATTCATATCAAGTCTATTTGCACCAGCTGGCTCAAATGTTCCCAATTATCAGCAGATATTATCCATTAATTCAAAAGTCCTTGCCACACTGAAACATTTCCTATTGCGCTTGTGCTTTCATACTCATCCGTACCTTTTGTCTCCCCACACACAGAAGTAATTTTCATTGACTGAGAGACTGCAGCTTCCAGGAGAACAAAGGTGACCTCTTAGCACTGTTGAGACCAAAGAGGCCACCAAGAGCCAGAAATGGATGAACAGCTTCCTGCCTTCCCTGAAGAGTGAAAACTCACATTTCTATAGTTGGAGAAAACAACCCAACTGTCTGCACTGGGCTCTTAATGTAAGCCCCAGGTACGTTTGGAAGTGCTGAGCCACGTGTGATCCAGGAGCTCTGGAAAATAACATCTAAACTTTGAAAATAAGCACAGCACTCTTCTCTGATATTCAGCTAACGCACTTCAGTGTGTCCATGTTAACGCTGATAATGGGAATAGCACCACAGATGTCATCACCTTGTAAAAAAAAAATCCAAATGAAGACCAGCAGCAGTTTCTCTAAATTATGTGCCATTTTGCTAAGTGAAATGTTTTTTTCCTAAAACCTGTTATACAGCAAATGTACTGCTAACATGCTGCAATACAGAATAAATTCCCCTACGAGAGCACCTCCACAGTAACTCAGTGAACAACTGCTCACTGAAAATATAGGATTTTGCTTCATGTTTCTACTTTGATAGTATTTTGCGACATAAAGAGAATTTTTCAAATCTAAGTAATCACTAGCACTACACCTTACAAAGAATGCTGCATTAACATACTACTTCAGTCCTTCCAACAAAAGGGTCTTTCCAACTTTCATGGTAATTAAATACTGTTTCAGAAAATATTCCCCCTAATTAATATCCAAAGAATGTATCAAATGAAAAATACTTGAAAAAATATGTTTCTGGACAGAAAACCCAGGCTGTCAGACAGGAACTAGACAGCAATTTGTTTTCTGAAAGCTAGATTCAATTGCTGGCACGTACATATACGCGGTGCTACCAAGATGCCCTGCCATATATGACTCTCCTATGCTGAAACAGCAGGTATAGAAGAGGATTTATTAGACATTTTATCTGTCCTATTCCTGAATGGTAGCTGGAGGTCAGTTAGGGTAACCTACAGTATCTCACATGATAGTAGACCTGTTAATAGAATTGAATCATGCCCCTAAGTTCTTAAACAGACTCCTAAATAATTGACCTGGTTTTTCTGCGTCCTGATACAAAACATCTTCTATTAACTTTAGGGAAAGCCACAGGAGACCAAGAACTTGTGAAAATCAGGACACTTTTTCATTATTAGGTACCTAACTATAGGCTCTTTTTTCCCTAATAACTTGGACCTATTTTAAAAATATAGCCTATAATAATTTCTGACAAGCAAATTATCTTAAGAAACTGCTGAGAAATTTGCAACAGTCTGTGATGAGAGTTTCTCAGATATGTGAAGACTTAGCCCTTCATATTCAGGCTTAGTTTGAGGCACTTACATGGGCTCTAATGCACATGCCTCAAGGTCCACTTATGAAGCAGCAAGGAAATACAAAAGTTCAAACTAATGTACAGTCTTAGGAAGCATACACAGCACCTGTGCACTCCTTTTCTGGATAATGCATTCTTTAAACTACTGCAAAATTTCACCTCCATATGGCATTTAATAAAAACAAAAATGGTGCTTATTTTCACTCACTAACCTTTGTCCTGCACCAGTACTTCCAGCTCTTCTCGAATCCCATCATACCAGCTAGTGATGTCCACATGGAGAGAGTAATCACAACACGATTTGGTGTCAGCTGCCTCGTGCCACTTCTCAAAGGATGTTAATAAACTTGATCCAGGTTCTGGGAGCACATGGTCAACTGAAAAAGAGAATCAGTGTCTCTTACCCAGACTACACACTATTTGGATTTCCTCAGTCCCTGTAACTAGACTTCTGGCATCTCAGCCAAAACAGCAGCCTTCAGGGCAGTTTCTGTAACTTCAGGATGTCAGCCAAATCCTGCTGTCTCAGGCTCAGAAAACTTTGTGGACAGTGTATGCTAAAGGTGAGTCTGGCAAGCTGCTTGGTACAGCAACACCAGACGTGCAGCAAGAGGTCCAAATATCTCATGGCTTAGGGCATATTTAACTTTTCACTAACTGTTTTCTAAGAGAAGACCTAACTTCCGGAATTACTTGTATTTACTGTCTCAAGCATCCATTTCTATGTATTTTACAGCATTACCATGAACCAGTGCCTCCAAGTCTCTGAACTGTCTCACTCTGCCTTACTAACATATCAATGAAGACGTTGATTGCTTTCTCAACAGCCAGAATTGGGAATACGGCCAAATGTTTGAACAGAGATGCTGCACAGCACAAACACTTGGCCATACTACATGGCAGATTGAGCGTGCTGGAATTACACATCTTGGCTGTCTTAAGATTTTCTGCATGCGATAATGCCATTAAGTCATACGACATAACTTCTGCATGCATAGTTATCATTTTGCTGACCTACATCACATGACAAAGTAAGATGGGCTTACTGATGGCATATGCAAATCAAATGCTTTACAGGAAGCTTCAACTGAGGAACATACATTGAAAAAATTTCTAACAAAATTAACGAACAGCAGTGTACTTTTTGCTTATTGCCAGACATCCTTTCAGCTGATACTTGCTTCTGAACATAGGTAATAGGCAACGCTACTCAGCAAAAGTAGCCACATCCCAATTCAGAGAGAATAAAACACCACTGGGCAGCTCTACACTGCTGGTATGGGAGAGATGAATTTTGTCCTGCTATGTACTACACAGAGTAACAACTAGAAACACTTCCCTCATCCACCAAGGATTCCAGGACATCTCCAGTGAGAACCTCCTCCATTCTTTTTGCCAAATCCAAGTTTGTAAATAAGCATCTTGCTGTTCCAAAGTCTACTAAGTAGGATCATGGTGTGTCTTGGTCTGTGTCATGTAATTACAGCACCAACTACAATGCTTTTTAAAAATCCAAAAATTAAGTATATTATTCCTTACGCTTGTTCAGTATTTCAGAGAGAAATCCAAGAAATAATTCCCATGCTGCTGTTTTTTTTCTGAGGGTAGGTTCACCTTCAGGCAAACCCTGGGATCTCCAAAATAGCATCCAGAAATTTGAGTATTAATTCGAGAATATCTCAGAATATCAGTACAGAGCCTCCTGTAGCTGTCTCCCCCTATAGTTCCTGGGCTTCAACTTGGGATGGGAAGAGGTAGTTCTGCCAATACTCACTGATCATGGTGGTGCCCCCTGCTACTGCTGCTTTTGTGCCTTGATAGAAGTCATCAACAGTAGTCATTCCTTGGTAGGGTTTTTGTAGGTAAGTGTTGACATCTATTCCCCCAGGAATAACCATGCGCCCATTAGCCTCTATGGTCTTGACTCCTCCAGGAACAATCAGATTCTCTCCTATTTGCCTAGGCAGCAAGGAAAGGCAATATTACTTTACTTAAACAATGAAGCAAAAGGGACAGAATTTATTTGAGGTGCACAGGGAAGAGAAAACTAGAGATCATACAAAAGGCAAAAAGAACCGAGAACCCAAAAGAAGGGAGAAACTCAACCACCTGCTCTGGCTGTTCCACACAGCACTGGCAGAACAAAGCATCCACGAGTCTGTTAGCTGGGCCACATGCTCTCATTCCTTTGCATTGATCTTGTGGCCAATAAAAAAGTCATAGTGTGCCAACATTAAAAACTGACTTTTTTAATATGATTGAAGATGAGACTTAAGCATCCTATCTTTAAACAATTACAAATATCCAGAGTTAATATTCTCTGAGGAGTTCCAGTACTTTAAATTAATTTCTATCAGAAGACAGAAAAACATAGATCAAATATGACAGTAAGCTAGAACTGTAAATATACGGCAGAGGCAAAAGGTTCAGAAGAAAGGAGCTATAATTACTTTGTAATCAAGCAGTGTGAATTTATCCTTAAAAGGAAATCTAAATGTGTCAAGATACAGAAATACATATTTGAGACTCAAACAAATCTAGCCTACCAAGTCACATATTCTTCACTCCCCACTTGCAGTTAAAGCTTAGTGGAACATTCTACACAACTGAGTAGAAACAATTTTAAATGCTGTTGCCATCTTTCCCCTTACAGTTCTTCAAAACAGGATCGTTTTCACTACTAAAAATATTAATCTGTCCCCCATGCTGGTATCAAGTCAACTCCAGATACCTACAATCAAAATACTTTCAGTGGTCATGGACATAACAGAGTAAATTAACCTTTAGATTTTAAAGCCATATTATGTTTTTATAGTCTGTTTTGCACGGTGTCAAACAGGAAAAGTGCGGGAGCTCTGTCTCAGCACCGTTACCCCTTCATCCATCTGGGCTTAGAGACAATCACAACGTAGTTTAAGTTCATTTAGTTGATCTCATATTTCTGATACACAGCCAGCCCCTGCCTTAATTTCCTTTTGTCTGGGATAAAATAACATTTACCCACAGCTAAACAAATACCCCAGACATCTGAGCTGCTGCATCTGTTTCTCCGATATTAAAATGCAACTCCCACTTATGGAACAAAACACAGTGCCTGATTAACAGCCAATCACAACAAGTTAGAACAGAAAATGAATAAAACCGTTAATTAAAATCAGTGAAAAAAAACAAGGATAATTATTCAAACTGGAATTTGGCCAAACCACCAGAGTTAATAAACAGCCCCAAGAGGTCAAGAATTTGCTTCATACCCTACGCAAAAATGTCACCTCCAGCAGCTTGGCTCCCCCAGCACTGTGTGGTTTTGCTGGAGGGAAGCACAGCCATTCCGTGAGCAAATGTCCCTGAGCAGCCCAAGCTGCAGCCTCACCTCAGTGCTGAACAACTCCAAAAGTGCCTAGCTCGTGAGACTTGATAATATCACGGCTTGAAGACATGCAGCTCCATATCTGACATCTAATATTCATTAACACATATAGCACTGGGAGCATGTCATAACCTGTTCACAGCGGTGGGGAATGCTTATGACGCCATGACAAACAGGGAACTGATATACAAAAGCAAGCCAGCACATCAAATAGAACAAACAAGGCAAGAAGCTTCTCTGCTGTTAAAATCTGAATTGCAAAGGCATACCATACGGCACTCCAGCCCACAAGCAGATTGACAGCATAGATAGAGTTAGGTAGCCCCATGGATAAGAATGTGCAGCACTGATTTTTGTTAGGTGAATCCATTCCCAAAATTTTAACTGGCACAATCCTCAAGCTTGTACAGTGTGGCTTGGAAATAATAATAAAAAAATTACTATGACCAATTTATTTTAAATATGTTTAAGATGGAATTGCAGTCCAAGCAGTACCACGTCACATAACATTGCTGAAGAAAACCTATGCAAAAAATATAAAAGCAATTCACTTCCATTTTCTTCCACAAACAGTATCTACCAGTTCCCTATTCAAGAAAACACACATCCAAATGAAGTAAAAGAGTGTTAAGTGCGTACTGAAGTTTTCTGATGACTCATTACTGAGCAATAGCTTACTTGGCAGTCACTGCAGTCATCCATGCTGAAGTGATACGGGACCAAATGGTCTTTGTGGATGATGCTGTGCTACTACCTGTCAGGATCCTGTCCTATCCCTTGCCTGGCATAAAGATTAAGTCTGAGAGAAGGCATTCAAGGTTATTTTTACTCTGACTGATTCAAATATAAAGAGATAATGCGACAAGATTCCTGAATTGCTCACTTGTTGATACTAAATGTATGTTAATAAGAATGGAGTTCAGTTACTTGTGGGTGAAAAAATACAACGGCACAGTAACTACTCTAGGCAGAATATAAATGATTGAGCTGCTTTTCTAATGCACCAACAACTTAGCAAACTAGAAAACTCAGACTCATAGAAAGTTCATGCACTCTACAGTTCTCAGCTGAGCAAGCTGGCACGTTCTGTCGTACACAAGCTGATTAAAGCACAATGGAAGCACGTCAGCCTTCGCCTCTTTGTAAGCTTAATTTGAGAAAGCTGGAAAACTCCTCCACAACTCAATTAAGTTATATCAGTCACTATCAAGACAGATCTCTTTTAGACATCTCAGGCTCCCTCTACCTTGGCTTGTTGCTGGCCCAGCTCTGGTCCCCAGTGACCCATCCTGCACACTTGTTGGTCCCCTACACCAGGAGAGACCCTACACTGTCCTTTGGTAGGGCTGCAGCAGAGGACAGCAAGCAGCAGACAGGGTGACCTACTGTGTGGCATCAAGACCAGGGTTTGTTTTTTCATGTGGATAACAAAGACAGGAAAGATGTAGGCAAAATGTATTATTTATGTACTGATAGCAATTTCAATTACTAAATATCTTAATTACTATTTAGATACCAAAGAACAGCCCTTCGGCTCCTATTTCATTGTGCACAGCTTGAGTTTCAGCTGGAAAAAAAGCAGATGCTCCCTTGTTACATAGTGAGACAGTCTGAGCCTTTACCATCTTCCAAAATGTAGATAATCTTCAAATGTATTCAAGCTTACATGTACATTCCTCCCTGCAGAACAATTTGCAGATACACAGGTCTTAATGGACCCTACTTCACTTCATTAGTTTGCAAGAGAAACCCAAGCTTTATTTTCTAATCAGTTTCCACTGCAGAATAGGAAAATGAGCCCTGATCTTTCTATCCTGGCAAAGCCATCACGCTATTGCCTATCCTGGGCAGAGCAGTTTAGTGTCCACTCCATTTTGTGGAAAGAATTCTGTATTATCAGCAGGATCTCCAGCTGAAGAGTTAGGGTATCAATTGGAACGTGGCCGACTGAGGTTCAAGATTCAACTCCAAAGGATCTTGAGCAACACTTACCTACTGCAGAATTTACCATCAGAACACAGATAGGACCCAAGCCCAACTCACATCAGGTTGTGCTTGCAAATTAACTACTGAGTTTTACAGAGCACAGAAAAATCTCAAGTCATTTAAACTCAGAACACCAGTCACAACTCAGGTTGTTCAATAGCAAACTTGCCTCCTCTGGCAAAGATAAAGGCATTTTAAAATTTGAGATATTAAAAATAAGTTTAGTTTTTTCTGTTGCAATAACCTAAGTCATGAATAATGTACATAGGCATAGTTATATAAAAAAGCAGACTTTTGATCTGATGATATCTTCTTAAGAAAAGGAACTCTGAAAACAAGTAGGCAATTAATTATTTACCATATAACCACAATTATGTTTCTGTGCATTAAATTGTGGCCTCTGGAGCCCACACTTGTTAGGCCATGAAAGAAAACGTTCAGCAGTTGAGAAAAATATTTGATCCTTATGTACATTATAGCGCTTATACACACACATAATTCAGCAAATCTAGAAACTCTCATCTCCACAGTCAAAGTATGACCAGTAGAGCTACATGACATCTCTGTTACTCTTTACTGGGCTTTCAGTAATACATATTTCTTATTCATCTAAGGAATACTTTCCCAGTTCCTATGTTATATACTCAATAAATCAGTAGGATTTTCTAACTGCATGAAAATTGAAGACCAGATACCTTTTCTAAGCAAGAAAAGGACACATGAGCAATGCATAACACCACCGTACAAACAGAACATGGAATACTTCAGCATCAACCAACAGCAAGACTGAGAAGGAATTAGCCCCCCTTAGACTTGTGTAACAGGACATGAACATATTTCTGTGTTACGTGACCCTGAACAGCATGGCTGCATTTGCCATGCTCAGATAGGGTGGGGGTGAAGCTGTAATAAGCCTTCTGTTATACATGGACTCAAAAAATATTCATCTTGCTAATTCCCTTGCTTTGAGGGACTAGTTTGGTTATTTTGGACAAAGCTAGAAATGAACTGTTCAAAGAGAAAACATCTTCCCTTTACAGCCAAAGAATTTTCTACCTATCTAATACTAGCAAAGATTAAATGGCATAATTTCATTATTTAGCGCTCTTCAACAATGAGTCCATATCAGGAGGTAACCAAGATGCTAGCTGCAAGGAATCAGATCAGCGCCATCAAGAAATCACATTAATCTATACTAACAGCCATGCAAAAAAAGTTCAATATTTAAAAAACCAACTTTATAAGTCCATCTTCCAGATATAGGTCCGCATAGAAGGAGTGGTCATCATTGATAATTCTTCCACCTTTAATGAGTAGTCGGTCACTCTGTGGGAGAAAAAATGGAAAAATTGTGGTTCTCTTCAAATAAATATAACAACATACTGATGATATCAAATAGGCTTATAGTATATGCAAAGCCATTAACTTCAAAGCACTCACCCTATATATACATTTTTGCCATAGATTCAGGTGGGTACATAGACAGTGGAAGAGAAAACCATAGTTTCACTGAGTGTTTATTACTGGTTTTTGGGACATCAGGCTCCACGGTCACATCCTTAAAGCAGAAAACATGGAAACACTTGATATTCTGCTACATCCTCTTTTTACCACCACCTCACCAGATACATAGGCCAAAGAGGAATTAGAGCCCTGCAGACTAAACTGCCCAACATTGTAATGTACAAGATTAGCTCACCTGGGACTCCCAGCACCCCTGGAAGAGTAATAGCTTGGAATAAGGAGGAACAAGATCAGAAGAGGCTACTGAGTTCTGTAACACAAAAATTCCTGCCTACAAGAAGCTGCTTTAAGCAAAGTCAGCTCAGCACGGCCAACTTTGCTGATCCACCAAGGCTACCAAGACACACAGACGCACTTCTTGTACTGTTTCCAGTTGGCTGTTTCTGCACAAAGACTGAGGGCATGAAGACTGAACTGCCGCCTGGTGCCTGACTCCTGCATACGCACACAAAACATGCTTATAAAGTCAGGCATCTGGGGGCAGTCCATGCTGGGGCTCCCCACAATATGCATCATTCCTTGAAGGAGAAAGGAGTGCAGTTATCAAAGTTAGGTTTACCTAAAATATCGTATATTACATCAAGAACAGCAGAGAGGGCTACTGCCTCTTGATATACTCCAAAGTGCCACAAAGCCAAAATAATTCAGTGAAGAATTGTTTGTGTATCAGACCTGCTGTGACACCACTTACAACAATCATCTCTTTTCCTTTTTCTCTATTCAAATGGCTACACCCTGTTCTCCAGAGAATACATTTTACAGAAAGCAAATTTTACCACAGTGTATTCAGAAGCAGAGTTTTAATTCCTCTTCTGAAGGAGTCATGCTGAAAACACCAGCACCCTACCCGGAGACAGGAGAAGTCTGCAACTTCAGTGCATAATGCTTCTGAAAGGCTTTTGCCAAGTGACTGTGAATGCTGAAAAACTCTAAGGCAGTGAGAACCTTCTTACCCCCATTCATGTATTTAAATAAGCCATTTATTATAAATTATTTCCTTGGCTCACCAAACAATAACTCAGAATCTATATTTTGTCTGTGCTTTATACTCCTCACTCCTGACTCAGTTCTTGGTTTAATTACAGGATGACTCACACACATAAACCATGCATGTCTC
>JANHGO010003804.1:0-26274 GCA_024606505.1 Aquila spilogaster | reverse complement strand
ACTAGCCAGCTTCTCAGGGGGACTATTTGAACATCTCTAAATATGTTAAGGTTTACATCATCTAATTGCAAAAGGCGTTGTATAAGCATTAGAGTCAAGTTATGACATTCTTACAATAGAATGAAGAGTCGATCCAATCAACAGCAAAGTTAAAAATATGAAAAGAAGTAATGCAATTGAAATGTAGCTATTTTTAAATATCTGTCTGTCCTCTACTTACCAACTGGAGACACTGACCCACAAAGGGGGAATTGAAAAGCTTTCTCACCCCCTCTTGTTTTTCAATAAGAAACCCCTCACGTTACACAGCTGTTTGCTTAATACAACTTGTTCTTATAAAAGCTCATGAGGCCAAAAGGTCTCTACTGTGCCTGCCTTCATGTTTGACTAACCAGTCTGCATCACGTAATTCTCCACAGTGTTGGGCAAATATGCATCATTTTAATTAAATTAAAAAGGAAACTATGTGGGCTTTTGAGCCTTGCTATTGAGTTAATTCTAAGGGACTATCTGAAGGGATAGTGTTACAGATCACATGCAAGTCTCTCTGCTGATGGACCTGGAAAAACTGGACATAAAAACCCAAGCAAATAATTCAAAGCACATGTTGAAAGTTAAGTTATAACACAAAAAACCCAAAAACATTTTAAGGACTAAATGTATTTTGAACTCTCAGCAATGGGTATCTTACGTATGGGAAACATGCAGCATACTAAATAAAATAGCTTACAGAAGCCCATACAGATGTGTAAGCTCTCCCTAGACATAAATACAACAGCATCCATCTCCAGCTTCAGTTCTGTATTTGTAAAGTGGGACAATGATCCTCTCTTCTTTCACCCTTGCATTGTCCACTTAAACTTTAGCAGCAAAAGCTTTATCTTGCTATAGGTTTCTCTAAGTCCTGATACAGTCACATTCTGATCTCCACAGGTACTTTCAGGCTCAGTCACGAAACAAATAAATATCACCAAGTTCATAGTTCAATGAGCTGGGTGGTTGGGGCAGCACTTCTGTTACGATTATCAGATGTATTTGAAGGAAAGCCTGAGCTGGAGAAAATTATCATACTAAGGCCTGCCAGTGATCCAAGATACAAAGAGCTCCTCAAAAGACAGAGTAGACTTTCTATAACTAGAAGAAGGATGGAAAACCCCAGAAACAGTTACTGCAAAGCACCATCAGCAGAGACTCCCATGACAGGACAGCTATCCAAAATAACTCTGCAATATGTAATTTATTCTTTTACCATTCACAGCTGCATAATAAATCAAAACATAAAAGTTGTAAGTAGTTTTTAAATTAACCTATTTGTTTCACTTGAATACTTAGCAGGAAGCTTTACTGAAAAACACTTCTGCCACAAAAGCTTCAGCTCCTGGCATTCTGTATTACTGGTACTTCATTATCAAACTCAAATAACTGGGATATATGCTTTATTAGTAAATACTTGTATCATCTGGTTCTGAAACTTGGCTGTGGTCTGTTCCACATGAGCTGGTGACACACCATTGAACAGTCCTTTAAAGGAAATAAATAATGACTGCAAGATGACTTTGTGAGATATTTTGCTGGGGACAGAATTAAATTTAAACACATGAGGAGGGAGAGAGGGAGGAGAACAAAAGGCCCAAGGACGCTGTCTGGTTGTTTTTATAGGCTACTCCTTTAGTTCAATTAAAATAAGGTGTGCGGGGCAAAACATCATTATAGGTTTTAGTTGTCTCTTTGAAGATTCAAGACACTTACAAATTACATACAAAAGTCTCCATACTATGAAAATAGAGAGAAGAATGATGACGTAAGTTCAGATCTAAAGCACTACAATAAAACAGATCAAACCACAGAAAACTGACAGTGGGCCATGTTACCACTCTGGTTATGTGCTGCCATATGGGAGGCTTTTCCCCCCATGCAGCTCTGTGCAGGGTATCAGGAACAAGTGGGTGCTGTGGTCTCAGCAAGCTGGTGGAAGGCCAGGGAAGGATCAAAGACCATAGAAGTCCTGCCTCTGCTGTCCCAGTATTATGAAATAGGAGAGCTTCAGCTAAGGAAAGAGAGATGACAGCAGCAGGGGATAAGTCAATTATTTCCCTTTTGAAGCAAGTGGACACTCGGCTGGAATACTATCACTCCCAGGCACCGCTCCTCCCTCTGCCTCCCTAGCCTGTTGCTACAACTCATCACGTAATAATAAAATATTTTAGTGCATTGTATTAACTTCATCGAGACAACAGAACATTAAAATTAGGCTAAAGGAAAAGCTAGTTCTCCACAGGGCGGATGTTAAGGCTAATACTGCACCCTTGCAGCATCTGTGGAGTTCCCATCAAAGCAGTGAAGCACCTGAGATTTACAGACGGTTGCAAGCACAGCCAGTGGCAAAAGGCTCCAAGAGGCACGCTCAGACTCCTTTACTGGCAATGTGTTAACCGAAGAAGTTGGTCAGGTATTTGTGAAACACTAGTATTTTTTAAAGGGGGGAAAAAATCACTAACTCCATATATTTCATCATGTTTAACAAAACAAGAGCAGGTTGAATAAATATTCAACATTAAAAAAACCAACCACCCTTGAAACCCAGCAACTGAAAATGATCCAGTCAAACATCTGTGATAACAGACCTAAGTACGTGGCAGTTTCTAAGTGAGAAACTAAAGGTGAAGACTGAAGAGAAATAACAACCACAAAACCCACTTGCACATGCATTCCCAAACACCTGAAAATTCACCCTAAAAGCATACCCTAATGCTAATTGGGTGTAAAAAAGTCTGTCTGAGTACTAGGCTAAAGCTGCTTCCTTATTTTGGTAAAAACATGTACTGACCTCTTTAAACCACCATTATAATTACCAAAGTAATTTAAAAAAAATGCAACTTATTATCACTAGTTTTCCCTTCAGTACTATCCACCCAGAGTGTCTCAGCAGCAGAGAGACCACTGGGTCACTGTGTTTGTGTAGGAGTTGCTCTATGAACTGTTTTATTCGTAGCTGGCTTCTCCCAACGTTTGGGATTTTTTTTCCCCCCAGAAACAGCCCTAGAGACCAAAGCAAAACAAAATTCTCTTGGAATAAATTAAAGAGATTAAATGTACCATACATATAAAATATGATCATTTGAAAGTACCTATTTTTCAAGAGCAAGTTGGGTTTTTCTTATTTCTGTGGTATTGTCTAGCGTGTCAAAGGGCAGGAATGGCACTCCAAGGCCTTAAAGTCCTCCTTCTCCCATAAACAACACAAAATGCCAAATTCCACCCTCTGCGTTACCCCTGTAAGATCACGGGACCACAGTCACTGGTCACACAGCCGTGACTGAATGAAGGACTTGTTTCATTCACTTCAACTGAAAAACAGGGTGATCCACTTGCAAAGGAAACATTAAGTCCCACAGGTGTAATTTAATGCACAGAACATTTAAAACTTTCCTTGTCTTCCTTCTGGAGAGCCCAGCACATTCACAGACTCGGATGGCTCTCACTCACCTACTAAGGTTTTCTACATTGTCACATGGAGTTGGAAAACTGTGCTTGATCAAACCAAACGACGACAGAAGAGAAGCTGAAGACACAGAGGCTTTGGGCATCACTTCTAAGCACACACTAGTGGGACAGCCAAGACGTAGATCCCACAAAGGCACAGCTTCCTTTTCTGCTCCAAAGCATCTACTGCACTAATTCATTTGCCTGCTAACAGAATGCGGATGGAGGAAACAGAACATTCATTTCCTCCATTCTACATGTAAAAAACCCACCAGCTGAACAGACTAAAGCTGAAAACCCACAAATTCCTATGCTTGGCACTGCCCAAGTTCAAAGGCCATCTCTGGCTGGCACTGTGACCTTCCTGCTGTGAGAATAAATGGTCCACAAAAATGTGGGCAGATATTTTTCTTTGGAACAATGGCACGGCAACAGGCTGATGTGTATGGAAAGTCTTACATCTGAAACATCCTCTTCACTCTCCGCAATGCCGGTGGGACCACATAACTTTGCTGAAAAACAGGTATCACATGGTGATTTGGTAGTTGTCAGTAATGAGCCAAATCTCTTCCAAGATTTAACACTTAAAATAGGAAAAGATGCCTTGCCAAAATTGGCTTTTTCCAGACTGAAACCTGAAATACTCTGTTCACATGAATCACTCATATATATTCTACAGATGGCAGTATGTTTCAAGAATTGTCCCCTCTTTTTCAGGACAACCTATGTTGAAGCTTCTGTTTTCAAAAATCTCTCTGTTCCCTTCCATTGCAGGTACAATAATCCTGGCACAGCTGTCTCCAGCCTCCACCCTTCTAAGGAATAAAGTGGGGGGGGTGGGTATGTGTGTGTGGGTGGGTGGAAAATCCCATAAAATATTGAGTCAAGTTTCAGACAGTCCTGCAGAGACATAAAAGATTTCAGGACATCTCATATCATGTATATGGAAACTTTCTCTCCTCCCCATCCTGCCTGCTTTGCTGTGTGTTGTTTACTGGATGCCTGCTTGTCTTCATCCTACAGGTTGTTAAGTTTCATGGACATTCAGTGAAAACAGCTGATGGTGAACCACTGTTTTATGCTGGATAAAAAGCACAAGTAGCTATTAATTATACAACTCATTCCCTACCTGCCCAGAGGCTAACAGTCTTACTAGGTCAGTCATCCTGTGCTAAGATGTTAAAATCTAAAATACTGAGATCTGGTTTTAATTCTCTGTACTCTGATTTCCTAAGCTGCTGGGCACGTTTCAGAGACAGATGGTTCTTTAGGGTTCATGTACTTAAAAGAGTTCACAGACAGAAGTAAAAAAAATAAAGAAATCAAGTGCTGTCAGTTGAAACAGCCCTTTACACGCAGAGTACCTTTCCAATGCATAAACCTCTTACAAATCTGCTCTTCAGATCCAAAGGCTAGAGAACAAAGTCCCAAAGGTGCTTTGCTGCAGCTCCTTGTTTTGTTGACTGTCTCAGCAAGGACACGCTTCTCTGAACAAAAGGGATTTCCCCTCCCAAGGAGAGTTAAGAGCTCTGGGTAGAAAAGCATCTATCTTTGGTAAGTATCTTAATTTCTACAAAAGACACAGGGAAGACAGAACATCTGACAATATATTTTTGGTATAAAATTTTTGGCACCAATACCTAAAATAGACTTTTTTACCCCCTTTTTTTTTTTTAATAAATAGGTTGATCCAATTTTCAACTGGATAAGGAAAAGCTCCTTGGTTTGCTAATATAGTGCAGAAGTCATCCCATTAATAAAATGCTGTGATAATATATTACATTCTCATTAGACATGAGTTTTACTGTTACTGGTGATGACATTTAAGGCATATCAGAATTATATTTGCCAGGATTGAGTTTCTGGTCGTGCCTCAAGTTAGTCTTTGAATTTTGCACGTGAAGCCAAATAGGAGTCTCATCCAGCTCTTCTCCATATCAGTTGGAGTCCCTCCTAAATCATTAATTCCAGTCAGAATTCAAAACAGTGATCATGAATAAGAACACATTTGCATTCACTGGCTGGCTGTGGGTATGAGAACTCCCTTTCTTCTAAGAAAGATCATGAAGAAATCAGAGTTGGAAAATTGACATGGAAGTATAAGACAGCCCACAGCGCAAAAACTCCCGCACTGATTTTCAGGAAGAGTATCTGTTGTAGAGAGAAGTTATTCCTAAACTTCTCTTTCACATGGTTATTTACCACTTGTTGAGCACTTCCCATCTGTTCACTGCTGTGGAAAGCTTTACTTTGTTTCTCCACTGGTCTCTGGCACTCCCCTCTTTTGAGTTTAATACTATTTTTCTCATTTTTACAGACAATTTGACTCTATCTACAGCATCTGGATTTTGTGACTGTGTCTACAAACTCTGCTTGCTAACAGAAAGCTTTGCAGTTGGACAGAAAACTGCATATGCTGAAACCATCATTGCAAGACATCATATTATTTGAAGGTTCCGTGAGACAGGTTCCCCAATCCAAATCTCTGTTTGCGTAACACAGAGTGATGTTTCCATAATATTCATGAATTGTCACACAATGGTCTTTTCTTCTAAAATGTACCCATCAACTCAACTTTTGCTGTGGTCAGTCACCATTTCCATCATAAAGTTCTACTTTTTTGTACTTATAAAATACGGCAATAAAATATCATGCCAAGATTAAACTTGGCATACAAGTTCTGTCCAGGAGTAACCTCAATTAATCTTTTTCAGCTAGCAAGTAAATCAACTTAGCCTTTTTAAAATCACTTGAAAATGAAAGCTGTAGAGGTACTGGTTCTCATCATTTTCTTGCAGTCACAGGTCCACAGTTTCAGCACCCCTTAACTACTCAGCTAAAACAGTTTCCAAAGACTCCTTCTGATCCTAAATGTCCTGAGAAGGCTTTGTGCCATGGATGGGGTTACTTATGCTGCTCCCTGTCTCTCCTTAGCTATAGAGAGTGAGGCTGACGGAAGGTGTTACAGCTGGATTACTATGTGCTTGTGCTGCTTGGAGCTCAGAATTGAATATAATAAACTTGGGTGTTTCCCATTTGCACCACCGGAGATGCTGGCTGCAGGGACAGGGATCTCACAGTCTTGACAAGCATATCTCAGACACATCATGGAATCAGTCAGAGTATTTCCAGGCAACCACACAGAGGTATCTATATTCCTCATTCTACTCTTTTATGAACTGCTTACAGAGAATTAGACTGGTAGAAATCAGCCTGGCAAGGTGTTCTAGAGGACTATATTTTAATGGTAGGGCAGTCTACTACAATACTTGCTCAGTCATTTTTGGAGAGTAAATGTAGCAGAGGTATTCTTCAAAAGCTGTTTTTCTTTGCACTGAAATCTAAGTTCTGTCTATTCTCTGCGCCATCAGAGATTTGTTGTCTGCAGCTGTTTAGAGGCTCTCGCTTGCACTAGGATTCTACTGTGCTGTATGTTAGCCCTTCACAAATTCCAACTCTGAACCTGCATCTGAACCCAACATCCACCAAGTTTCATCAGTGGATCCTAAGGCAAAGAGGTCTTTGCTAATGGATCCTACTGTGGGATCTGATCTTCATCCATATTTGAAGTGATTTGTTCTCCCATCTGCAGATTTCCAAGAACAAAGAGGGAAAATAAATTATTATTCGAATATCTGCCCCTTCCTGATTAATCATGCCCATGACGCATGTAAAGACTTATTGGGAGCCCTATTTGTTGCTATCATCAAGTCTCAGCTGCTGTCTTTTCTAGAGCATTTCAAACTGTACATACACTTCACAGTTCAGCTTTCCTGTTGCTACAATGTGTTAGCAATTAATGTACAATAAACAAGCAGACAATTGTTCCATTTCCAGGGAATAAAATCTCCAAGGATATAAAATGGAATAGAAACTATCCATCCTTCCCCATATCCTGAGAGGTAAAAATAGAGCAAGCAATTAACTCCCCAAACACACTACATGGTTTAGGCCATAGTTAAACAGCCACTTCAATTTGGCATATGCTTTTACTGCTCCCGAAGTCCTGTCCTCTCCTTACCCTTAACTATTCACTCCCCACTTCTCCTTGGTGTTTGCACAAGAGTTCAAGCAACCTTATAATATGGTGGGCCAAAGAGCTGTCTCTACCAAAACCGAGGGGTTTTTTGCTTAGCTTAGCTATCAGCTGGGTCAGCCCCCTTGATGTGACTCATTGTAGTACCACACAAATGCCGAAGGAGGAGAGGGTGAGATGAGGTGAGGATTGCATAAGCTGGTGTGACTGCCAAAGAAACGCTCATGCAACCACAGCCCCAGTCCCAGTCTTACTTCTGGGGGCAGAAATGTGAGAGGGAGCCTGCTTTCTCCACCGTCTTGTTGTCTGTCGCTCCTCTTTGGCCGTGGCAGCCTCCCAAGTCCTCGGGGTCTGGAGCAGCTTCTCTGGGTAACAGGATTGCTAAGAGGTGCTGGGAAAACCCCAGCAAATGCAGCGCTAATGATCAGTGCTTGTAACAGGACAAACAAATCTAACCAAAGGACATTGCTCTGATCTGATGCAAGGCAAGTGAAGTTTCTCCTTTGTCAAGACACTGTCATTGCCTCCCTAGTTCAAGGGCTGAAGGAGGAGGTTATGGGGTTGAGGACCCTGAGAAGATGAGGAAGAGAGCAAACTTAAAAATAATATATCATTACATTTTCACCTTTTCCCTAAGCATATCCTGTGCTCCACAGCCAGAGGTCACTAAAAGATGAGGATTTTCCTGCTGCCTGCAGTGAACATCACTTTGAGCAGGAAAAATGTGAAACACAGCTGGCTGGTTTGCATCTCTTTCAAGCTCTGCATTGCCCTTTGTTCTGCATGAAACATAACTTTGGAAAGCCAAGAGAGACTTGAGGGCTGCCCAAATGATTTGATAAACACTGACTTAAAGAAAGTGCATTTGCCTACTCGACTTCTTTTAAAATGTCACTAAGGCACCCATTATTTCTGTTCAGTGCAATATTTCGTTTTATTCCTACCTGTTACAAAGCTGCAACTCTCAATATGGCTTGTGTTACAGGAAGGAAAGTGTAACTGGTTGAACGGACTCTAGAATCACATTGCTCCCAGAAAGGTACCTCAAAGGAGTGACAGTGATGTTGCTAAAGTCCTGCTGCATGCTGTTTATAAGCAAATTGATGCTGGACTGACAGTCCTTATAGAAGACTGCTTCTCTTATTTAATGGTACCTTACAGGGTCAAGGAAATGCAAGTTTAATATAACAAATCTAGAGTTTTCTGTTTATCTATATGCTCCACAGGCTGACAAAACTACTAGTATACTAACTAAATGTACTTCACCAGTCACATCTTTAAAACAAAACTACTCAAAAAGCAGGACTGTATTACGATGTCACTTGCTTTACACTAATTTCATTAAAAAGCCAGAAAAATGCAGCAGACACCTTAAAAATCTGTTCTTATGAGAGATGATGTATGTACAACTATATGTCTATGGCTTGATTCAGAAGCTGACTGATGGTTCTGTTTATGGCTTGTGAGATGTTCAGCTGGCCAAAAAATTGCACCGTACATGTAACCACAATAACTTTGTAAAGGAAAACTCACGCAATGTACCCCATATAGTTAGGAGTAATTATGCACTGTTCTTACTTGCACTTGCTTGGAACTGTTGTAACTATACACACTCTCCAGTCCCTAAAAAGCACCTTTCTACATCCAGCCTGCCTCTGCACCTTAAGAAGTGTAGCTAAGCAGGCCACCCTGGCTCTAAACAGGATGATGCTTTCCACACACTGGGAAAATCTTCAGCTGTCCATGTACAGCAGATTTATGGGCCTTCTGTGTCAATCTGACAAGTCCAAAGACTCAGGCAGGGAAAAGATTTAGCCCTATAAATACTACTATTTGGACTTCTCTTCCCACTGGCTACAGATTAATTCAATATAAAAGAAAAGCACATATTTAAAACTGGAAAAAATACAGAGTTGGGTTTTCAGAAGTGCTCTGCATTTGTCTAGTCCTGCTCTAGTTTGAGCAGATTAAGCCCCATAACTGAGCACTTTTGGAAGTCAAAACATGACTGTTCACTGAACGTCTGGAGTAATTGCTTCTTGGAGGAAGATGGTACGTACGTTAAAATGTATTACATGCTACATAATAAAAACAAAGATTGTGCTCTTTTGCAAGTCTCATGGTATGAAACTCAGCTGTTTTGCTCTGCACAGGTTTCCCTAACTGTTCACTTGGTTTTGATCCATCTGGATTTTCACCACAGAATTTTGCTTTGAGTTTCCAATTTGAATACATGAAAGCTCTGCCAAAACCACATCACATTCAAACCACAGGAAATCATGAATTTGGCACTGTTTGGACATGGAAGCTGTAAACAGTGTGCAGGTTCAATCAAAACTGGATCACTGTCCTTTGAGTTATGAAACACAACAAAACTTCCAGCAAACCAGGTCAGAATTCTGAATTACTAAAGCAAGGAGAAATTGTGACTTTTGCATGGATCAGGATTTTGTTATAAATATTTTCCCCTAACTTTTTTCCTTTAGCTATAAACATACTATGTGGAAGAATAAAAAGAGAAGTTGGGTTTCTTCCTTTCCAAGTTTGAGTTAAAACAGGATTCAGCTAATTCTCATAGCTCCAACATACACATATCCTATTAAAGACAAGGGTAGTTTCCTATTGGCTGCCTTGAGCATGAATAAATGTAAAAGCCAGAGTTATACTGAAGATACGAGTATGGTTTAGTTTTACGTGCAAAATGATAGGTAGTCAACTTACAGCTAATTTACACCACTGCTACAGGAGCAAGCCTCCCATTTAAAATCCACTAGATTTTCAGCTGCCAAACATTGGATTTTTTCCCCAGGATTCCCGTTAGCAAACCGCAAGGAACTTTTATGAAAATGGAAAAGTCTGAAGTATGATTTTTGCCTTCAAAATAAACATTGCCCTAAAGAAACACATATTTGTAAAGAAGTCACAAGTTCATTGAGGACGAAAGGAAAACAATCTAGATTTCCAGACCAAGCCTGAAAACAATCCAGATTCCAAACCTACCCAAGCCACGAGTTTGAATGCAGAGCGACATGAAGGTGGTTTGACTGAAGTCAAACAAATAGGAAGCAAAATGTAGTCATGCAAAAGAAGATTTATAGTACTGCACTGCCTCCAAGAAAATGCAGTTTAATCTTGCTGAATTTCATTTTTACCAGATTCTTAAACCAGGCATTTTGAATGTCAGAAGAACTCTGCAGGGATCTATAACACACAGAACCATACATCAGACATATCTGACCTGTCATAGAGTTTTCAGATGTACATAGTTGCTCTCGCAGCTTTTCCACGTCATCTGGATGAACCTGTTCATACAAAGTGCTGCCAAACCATTCAGACTGTGGCTGGTTCAGCACAGGAGTCACAGAGTCTGATACGTAGATCACTCTTCCTGTCTCAGCTGCAACTACAAACAGGAACCCATCTGCAGCCTCCAGGATAAGATGTTTCAGTTCCTTCCAAAGAAAGGATTTGATTAGAATGCCAGCAAGAAAAGGGAATTAAATAACACATCTGTCACTGCCGAAGAATATTGTTTTCTTGCGATCTTAGTATCTGATCACAACCCAGGCAGAAATTTTCACTGCAGTATTGATATAACAACAAAACCAAACTTGCAGCAAGCCATAAATTGCTGATCTTAATAACAAACACCACTTCGTTTTCCTTTATTGCCTTTCATCTGGTGATCTCAATTCACTGTAGGAAAATCAAGTAACTAAAACTCACTGCATATTGTGTGATAGGCATCTAACATTAAAAAATAAAAAGTTATTTCAGGGTACAAACAGAGGAAATGAACAGCTATAACTCATACAGCAAACTCGTCCCTTAATTAAACGTCCTGAATAATTTAATTGGAAAGAAACCAACAAGTCTTTCTGGTTTGGTTTTTTTCTTTTTCCCCTGAGGATGAGCTCTGTTTGTAAATTAAACAGTCGCTGGATAAAAGGCAGAAAGTGTAATGGGAACAAGGACAGGAATCCTCAGCCTCCCCTCCCATGAGGGGGCCCAAGCCACTACACAAGAAGGTTGTATCACTTCTTGCTTTCTTTTTCCAGCCTATGAATATGAAGCTTCAGAGATCCAAAGGGTCCGGAACACCCCTGTCTTTGGCCTTTTCTTTACACTGTCCCCTGCTCATCATCTTGGGTACCTCTGTCCTGAGACATACACCTGAGACACAGCACCCAGAGCCCCGACCCCATGTGGGGACTGGCAGGGGGACCATAGGCCTTTAAAGCACGGTACTTCTATCCCTCACTTTCAGACACTTGGTCTAGACAGCCAATACCTTGAACTGCACACGCAAACAGCTGTTTGTATGCATCACACAAAAACGCTACCTTGGCTTAACAGAGCTTGAAAACCTCTCACGGGAAAGGATGACAACCACCGCTCCAATTCCTGCGAAACAAGCTCGAACTCCCTTTGCTTGGTGGCTCCAGCGACCACCAGAGCTTGTTAAGATACTGCACCTGGAACTCAGACAGAGAGCTTTGGACAATCTGAGTCCCATTTCAGCTTAGACAGCTCAGCACGGCTACTGTGCAAATGGCAGATATTAGCTGATAAGGTGAGCATCAAAATCTGGTAAATTCTACTAAAGAAATGGCTAACTCACCTCAAGAAACACTTAACAGACTGTCAACTTC
The DNA here is from genome assembly GCA_024606505.1 of Aquila spilogaster. Taxonomy (NCBI): domain Eukaryota; kingdom Metazoa; phylum Chordata; class Aves; order Accipitriformes; family Accipitridae; genus Aquila; species Aquila spilogaster. Next base: position 14,103 of record JANHGO010003804.1, on the reverse strand, counting down.
TGCTACCTTATTGTAGAGAAAGCACATCAATTCTGAACCACTGACTAAATAAAAAACCTCACTGCATAGCTGGGTGCACTATACAGAAGATAATGGGACCTGTTTTGCATACATTATTAACAAAGATGAAGATAACTCTGTAATTCTGCAAAGTTCAAAAAACCCAAAAAGTTGCAATGAGAAGTGACTAGGGTGCCCTACCAACAACCAGCTGAATGGCACAGTCCCTCCAGAAACACACTTCAGGAAAGCCAGAATAAGTAGAGATGTGAACTCTGAGAAATCAGCAGCAGCTGCTGTTTCTCTAATAGCAAGAAGTATTGCCTTTAGCCATAATTTACATGTGTAAGTGCTTAAATCGTTCAGACCACAAAAATGCACATTACACCCATAGGACTTGAAAAACAATGAAGGTGGTAGGAATTTTCAGTGCACTCAGTTAAACACAGTTTTCCTTTGAGCACTGGGTGCATCTTCCTTCTTCCATCAAAAATGTAACCAAGGAAGTACCTCAGCCGGTACAGATGGGATTCATCTCTGCCCAGTTCAGCTGCTGGGAACTTAGGCATTAAGACTAAACAATGTTTTTAACCTTCCTCTAAACCCAGCTGGGAGAGGCAGGTCTTTCCAGATTAATTTTTACCTATTTTAGAGAATCTTTGTTAGGATGGGAAGAACCCAGTTCTGGAGGTGAAAATTCCTTTCCAGTGATGAGAGGCAGCAAGTGACTTGCTTTTCAGATGGACAAACCTCAATGATAACAACACCCCTTTTACTGCTTCAGAAAGAAAGGTGTGTCATATTGTTAAGATCAAGTCCAACCAGCCACAAAAAAATTGTCTGTATTTACACCTTGGATATGTAGCTTGTATCAATTACTACACGACAGTGAAGGATCAAGCTGAGCTCTACTCCTCTCAGCATTTCCTCACATCTTTTAAGACCACAAACCAGAGAAAACAGACATTTGCAAAAAATCTACCTGTTCTGTAAGAAATGAAGGCTTGTAAGCTCCATCAGTAGATTTGTTTCCAGTGCCTCTCATTGATTTCATGTGTGAAACTGCCATCCGAAGAATTGTCAACTTGTCGGGCTTACGAGCCAACGCGCTACAAGTGGGTACCATATCAGACAGTTCGGTGATGTACTGTGTCATCTTATTTCTCCTGCGTCTCTCAATTTCACTATGATTCTCCCTGAACATTTAAAGAAACACCAAACCAACAGAAAAGCAGACACAATCAGTGTAAGAATTTCAATTGGAGGTGACGAATCATAATACTTTGCACTTGTTTTGCTGTTTCCACCCCAGGAGAGCAAAGTGCTTTACAAAGCTAAGCACTATTATCCCTCAGTTTACAGACAGAAAATCCAGGCCACAGAAGGATAAATATGATTTGCCCATTGCTGCAAAAAGAACCCATATTTCTAGCTATTGGCTTGTGGCCTTAATCTCTTAACCAGTTTAATCTCCTTTGGTTTAAGGGCAAAAAATGAAGCAGAAAGATGTGAGGAACTGACAACTGCCAACTCCAGCCAAACTTCCAAATTTGCTGTGATGCATTTCACAGCTTCCAGTCTGTACTCAAGGTGTTGGATCTGCCTATAAAATGTCTCTTTTAGAGCAAACCTCTCACTAACAGCTGGATCAGGTCAGCAGTAAGTGTCAGCGCTGACTTACAAAAAACCCCACTCAATGACAACACAGACCTCCAGTCCTGTAATGTTGCGTGGAACATCCTGCATCCCTGCAGGGAGGCAATACATGCCTACAAGGACTGGGACCATAAAAGAGATAACAGTACATACAAAAAAAAACCCCAGTAAATAAATAAAATGAGTGTGAAAGACAGCAAGTAAACATCTGGCTTGTCAGACATGATCGGAATTTATGTTCGAGAACCATCTAGCACAGCAGGGAAATAACGATGACAGTACTTGATGCTGCCCCACTTTGGGCTAAGCTCCAATGTTCTCATGCTTTTATGTTTGCCACTCGCCACTGAGGTGGCGAGCCAAATTTGAGAATTCTTGAAGTGGATAGTCACCAAAATCTTTCAGAACTGAAGATCTGGGAGTTCTGTTTTCCCATACTGTAAATCACCATTGCTTGATCACAATTAAGGAATTACACCAATATATACATCTGAAATGGTCCAAATGGACCTAAAATGCTTTGGTGCGTGGCACTTATTTTTCCCATACTGTACCTGTCAGGTGGCAGCTAAATACATGTACACGACAGGTACATGATGCTTCAGATGTCAAAGCAGCATCTTCCACTGATTTCAATGAGCTGTGCATAGCATTTTCTTGTGGGATCGCTGGCGGATCCAACAAGATGTGAAAGGTGATCACTTGGAGAGTCCCCCAGCAGTGGCCAGTATGATGACACAACATTAGAAGAAAATGCAACATTCTTCGGAGCTGACTGTTATAAAGATTGATCATGAAAGTAGAAGCTAGGCTTGGCACACTTTTCAGCTACTTTCAATAACGTAGCCTTTTCTTAAAATGCAGGAAAGAATGCGAGTTGTAGTATGCTGCTTCCTGAAATAGAGGAATGCATGGGCTTGCCCTGCTTTACAATGTGTATCCTGCTCCTGCACACAGAGGTGTTGTATGCATAAGGCATTGTCTCCAGAAATACCATTTGTTATGGCTACACGCAGAGTTATTATTCCTACTGATGCCTATGCTTACTATCTGATACTCAGGAAATCCAGCTATGGGTCCCTGCAATGATAGCCCATGGTCATTCAGCAAATTACAACCAGTTCCTTGGTTAAGGTCACTGCCTACTTAACTATCTATTACACTGTAATAGCGAACCCTTCCATTTCAAATGGCTGATAAACAGCCTCTGTGGGGGTCTGCACAGATGCGGGAGAGAACAGTGCCTGTGGGAGTTGAATCGTATACACTTACACAACCAGAACAGCTTATGTGACAGTGCATATGTACATAAGAGCACACATGTGTACATGTCAGCATATACATGCAGATAAATATGGACAAGGGGAAGAAAAATGCATTTTACATGATGAAAGCTTGCTCCAAGTTCAGCATTTCACAGAAATGGTGATTAAGGAGTCGGTGGGGAGGGGAGAGAGAGAGACAAAGAACACACATATTCAACAGATATTTTGCATTTATAAATACACATTACATCGTCTGCCACTAAAGTATTTTAATACTCCTGAACATTGAAAACAACCATTATAAAGAGTAAACAAAGAAATTGCAAAACTTCCTGAGAAGAAAGAGAAGAATATCCAACAGTCCATTTAATTTATAATCATAAAAGCTAAAACATAATAGTATGTTAATCAACTGGCCATGAAAACGTTCAAGCAAACAAAACCCTGAAACTAGCTCAAATTTAAATCCTTGAAAGAAAAAGAGGGGCTGTGGTCCTTTTCCAAAAGTGTCTGCCCTAGGAACCCTGGCATTCATAAAGAATGATGCCCTAATTCTGTAATTTCTAACTTTGTTTTTATATGGAAATTTTGGAGGGACGTTACATTTTGGGAAACTGCAGGAGCTGATCCAAACCCACTTAGGTCCAGGGTTAGTATTTCTGATTTCAAGCATTTTTGAATCAGCCAACCCTCCTGAATTTTGATCAGTCAGAACGGCACCATATAAAATAAAATGGGGGCAAACCATATTTGATTTTCCTTTTTCCTACCTGGCCATCCTTTCTGTGTCAGCAGTACTTTGATCATCGTCCCACCTAGAAACAAAATAACCAGCTCTCTAAGCTAAGGCACACGTACTGAGATTTTTTGGACACGAACATCCCCCTCTTTTCTCTCAGCAGAAGAGATCTACAGAACACGCCTACCTTGCAAACTTTTCCTTATCACCAGAGATTTGATCACCATCATACCTAGAAACAAAAGATAGTAAGTAAATCCACAAGGGTTATGCATTGCATGATGATCAACACACAGCAGAAAGAAAAGAGGTTCATGACTGCAAACTATTACAAATAACAGGAAGAAAAATGAGGGCACGGGAACGATAAAGCAAAGAAAACGTAGAGTCTGATGAAACTTCCAAGCCATGCCAATTCAAAAGCTTCATTTGTATACTTAAAAAAGTTGGAGACACATTTCAGTGGATTTATGCAAACACTTTGACATACACTCATTGCTTGGGAAACTTAACAACCAGCACCATTACAGAAAACACCACTGAGCTTTTATCGACAGCAGCCCATGAAATATTCATTGCTGTGTTGGAAGTGAAAGAGCTGTATCTTTTCCAGATTGCAACCACAACTCACTCCATTCAGCAGAGGGCACTGATGGTCTACAGATAACATGGGAGGGCAGAGAGACGCGCCTAAGTGCAATGCATTATATAAGGACGCCTTCAGAAAAAACCTCTAGTAGGTACAGACACTGTACCGTCTGTTGGGAAGACTGGCAAAAGTCAGTCAGGCAGATGAAACTGCTGGGTGAATAGAAGTGAAACTAAAACTGGCTTAAATCCGTAGAAGTAAACGGGTACCTCATTCCTACCCAAATCAACAGAAGTTAGATGCCCAAACAGGTATGTGCGGTGTATCGGCAGCAACTTTATGGAGAAAATCCAGATCAATGGGACTTTTGCCCCATGGGATTCAAGCTTCACTGTTTCTGAAGCACTGTCTCAGAGACAGGCAGCAATGTGACATTTCACTAAAAAATGACATGCTGCTCCTCCTTTCCCTTTCCTAAAAACATACTAATAATTTGAAATTAGATTTTGCTAGCATGGTTACAAAAAGATGTATATGTTTGAAAATCATCTCACTTTTGGCGAAACCAAATTGCTTGTTCCAAAACAGAAAAATGTAGGTTTTCGAAAATACAAAAATAAGGCTAATGGCTTTTCTAGAAGTGAAGAGTATTACTGCTCGAGAATAGTCACATGAGATTTTGTATTAGAATTATGCTTTTCCAAACTGATGTAATTTATTACAACAGACAGCCTATGAAGGTCCCACATATTAGCCAACAAAGTAATACAGCATAATTAAGCATCCCTTCTAAAAAACTAATAATGAACTTTTTCTTTTTTCCTTCTCAAATGAATTAAAACTAATTTTAAGTACCCCAACTGTGCAAGTTCCTCTATGAGGTTTCATATTTTCCTTCCTCATTAAGACTCATTCAAACGCTGAAGACAAAGCTTAAGTGAGACTTGAGCTGTATTTCTTTTTAAGTTGTGTTTAACACCAGCACCCTCAAAACATTCAAGTGAAAACGCCACTTTATTCCACTTGACTCTGCCCAGAGAACAGACTGAGCCCCAAAAATTTTAAACAAAAAGACAGATTCAGTGAGGAATGGCCACATGCTGTAATGTGAACAGTACATGCATATGCCTCCATGTGACGATGAGATGCCATGCAGAGATACCTGAGCTGGCTTGGAAGTCCCTGAGAAGCAAGGTGTGTTAACTCACATGGAGTAGAGTGCTAACATCACTACCGCCTGTGCTCCCGCTAGCTTGGGGCTTGTCTATTCATCCTTGTCTGGTTGGCTGGGCTGAAGATGTTCTTGCCTCCAACTACTGTTTTCTCCCTTCCAGTCTCCTAGCTGACCTCTCTGCATGCATGCTTCTTCAGGCACTTCAGTCAAAGCCAGCTGGGTTAGCTTAAACATTTAAACAGCAGTTCATTGCTAACTAAATAATTTTGACAGAGACAAGCTAGGAATCAGTCACATGAGCAATTTGGAGAAGGAAAGTCCTAAAAGGAGGGCACAACTACAAGAGGATGTCTGAACGTGGCCTTGGGCGTCTCTGCACTCTTTTTCCGTACTCTCTAAAAGCAGAACAATCTGGGGGTTTTACAGCATTTAAGATTTAAATACCAGATTTTGATCTGACTTCTAAAATCAACTCAGTCTAAGCATACCACAGCACACCTCTCCAATAAAAATAATGGAACTATTGGCTCTCCCCACCACCAAACTTTGAAAGGCTGAAGCCAGGATGGAGAGAGACCAACACACATGCACCAGAGTGCCTAGAAACCCTGACGCTTATGCAGGCACAAATCGGGTCACATTCATCACAAATCTTTTTCCCTTAACATGCATCTTCTAGCAAACATTACAACTAGCCCCCAGACCACCAGTTTTAACACCAGAGACTGGAATATCCTTTCTGTAAATGACATCAGCTAAGCAGGGGTGCTGCTGGTCTTGTCCAGTAGGTTATGATATGGTGTTATGACACATCTTCAGCATACGTATCTTTCAGACTGACTAGGAAGATCTTGTTAAAAGCCTACGGTGACAGCTGTGTTTCAACCTGGCTGCTGCTATATAGAGCTGCAGTTACAATCTGGATAATCAGCCTCAAAGTATCTACCCCTCAATGCAGCTGCTTGGTTTCTAATGAAAAAATGCAAACAGTGTGACCAGAAAAGAAGGAAATGTGAAAAAAATGGCAATGATGCTTTAATGTTTGTTTTTATTTCTAGCCTAGAATATTCCATGTTAATTAACATTTATTTTGGCAATTTTTACTTTTCAGTTACACCTAATGGTACATAATGAGCTTTAATCTTAAAAAAACAATCCACACCTCTAGGATCTGTCATATTGTCTTAACAAGCAGTTAACATTTGAGATAAATTCAAAATAAAATTAATTTTCAGTGGCAGAAAGACAACTTCAGCAATGTCTAACCAAAGTTCATCTACTGCAGTTGAAATAATAAGCTAAAAATCACAAATTTTCTCATGTGACATAGCGGCAGAGCGCAATTATGACACACACACTGTCAGCTTTGTAAGCCAATAACTACATTAGACAGATTTCTGCCAGGATGTCTAATTTGCAGAGGAAGCTGATAAAAACAGTAACTAGAATTTAGGTCAAGTTGTTGGTAAGTTCTTCAGCCATATTCACATTGACTTTAAAACATCAGTAGCGAGACAGCTGTCTTTCTCCACTGAAAGAAGTGATTTGGCCAATTCTTTGTAAATGCTCACCTTGAAAATTTGCTGGGCCCCTCTCCATCTTCATCATCGAAGTCCATTCTGTAAAAGCAAGATTTCCAAATCAGTAATCATGACATTGGCAATGGTGACATGAAGATTCAAGCCAGCGGTTCTCAACCTTGTTTCATTTATATTTTAACAGGAGGTGTTAATGACTGTAGATTCCAGTCTTGCCCCCCTAAAAGTAGCTCATCAGCTGCCAGGAACACAAAGAATACAAGTTTTAAAACAAATAAAGTAATACAGGACTGTTCTTCTCCACAGAAATCTGCACTGTTAAAATTAACAAATAAAAGGAAATATTAAACAAATGCAGTTCTTGTGAGATGGTCAGAGGTAATATCTCTTAGGCCTGCTAGAAGTTTACAGAAATCAGTGGGGACTCTATGTTAGAGGACTGAAATTAAGGCTAAAGAAAATAAAGTTCTAAAGCTGTACACATATTTTTGCCCCAGTCTAAAGAAAGCAAGTTAGAGGTAGACCAGAATAAACTCCCAGCCTCCCTGCTAAGAGGAGTATCTACGTCACCGCTACTGATTGTAACTGTAGTACATTCTTTAGACTTGCCCTACATTGCCAATCATCTCACGCAAATAACCAGCCAGTCTGCAGATGGCAACTACTTTGTGGTATTCCTGTGGTCATTACTAAAATGACCTATGGGTCTACCATGCACCTAACTTACCTGATTTATGTCCCAGACCTTCCTCCTAAGTCAGTGGAAGAGGCAAGCTCTTCCTTGGGCCAAATCCCAGCCCTCCAGTTAGGCTCCTCCAGAGAGCCACAAAAAGCAGAAACCTCTTTCTTCACTTCTTACACAGAGAGACTAGGATGACCAGTTTCCTACGTTAGGCAGTGTGATTGTCTCCTTCCCATTGATACTGAGTCACTACAAAGCTATGCAATAGTATGTTTTCCAAAGCATTTTATATATTTTTATACCTTTAAAAAGAGGAGGACAAATATATATCCCAATTATAAGGGGGTGACTCTGCCATTAAGGTAGACTAAGAACAAAGCTGATATAAAGTTATTAAAATACACCAATACAGTAATTGTACATGATAAGAAAATACATTGGTACGATCTACAGACCTTGATCAGTCTCTTAAACGTGTTTTATGTAGATAGGAAATCATAGTTTTGTTTTGCAAACAATTTTGTCGGGTTTCTTTAACATTCTAAGCTTTCTAACATTTTAGTGTAGTAAAAATTCATACAATTGCAGATTCCATGTCCCTAACACTCTTATATTAACAACAGATATAAGTCATATTACAGGCAAAAACCCTGCAAAGGGACAATAATATTTCTCTCAGTATTAAAAGAAACACCTACCAATTAGAAATTAAGATTTGTATGTTCAGAGCGTGAGAACAATGATGTAAAAACGCTCTCTAAAACTACACCGGCGTAGAGAAGTACGAGTGCGAGTCAGGCAATACTGCCTTGCTGCCTAACTCCGATACCCAAGACAGAGCGGTCTATAAAAGATGTGTCTGAGTCACAGCAATCTACGTACAATCAGGACAAGGGCAGCCCGTAAGCACAGGAATTGGAAACGGTATTAGAAAAGTCACAATAATATTTTCCAGATGGTAACAGCGATTATTCATTTCTGGAGGAAGCAGAGAGAAAACCATTTTCCCCAAAGAGTCTCAAGATGTGTATTTAATTTGGTTCAGTTTGATGCAATCATCAATTTCACCACAAATCACATTTTCGCTCACCTAATTATCACCGAATCCGGTTTCAAAGCCAGCGACCTCTCGGCCGCCTCGCGCAGAACGCCACCGACCGCCGGCGCCCTGCCTCGTGCCAGGGCCCCGCAGCCGAGGCAGGACCCGCCGCCGCGCTCCCACCCCTCACCCCGAAAGCAGCCTCCGGCGCCGGCACCGCAGCCTCAGCGTCCCCACACCTCCCGCGTATACGACAGTCCCAGCAGTTTAACGCCGGCGCGTCGTCACCTAGCCTCTTACTTACCTGCTTCTTCCCCACATATAATAAGGTGCCTGTAGGCGACATTCCAGAACCAACTTCCCAGTTATTTCAATTGCAACGTTTCTACCTACACCCAAAACGTGAAAGTCAACGTTACAGGAGAGCTGTCTGTTTACATGCGGAGGGGACGCTCAGGCCACCACTGGGCTGGCTCCACCTGAAACCACTCACACAAGCATCACGGCAGGCGTATCCTTCACTGGTTTCACTGGCAACTGAAACACAACTGAGAGAAACCCCCAGTTTCAAACGCGGGGGAAAACGGCTGCAGAAAATATATACACCTATGGGGAAAAGCCTTTTCTTCAGGGATTTAATAAGACACTGCTTTAATTTGGGAGGGATTAATTTTGTAATTCCTTTCCTTCCCCTCCAATACACTGAGATCCTGTGCCTTGGTAGATTTTCTTAGCTTCCAGCCAAATACTCCAGCTGAGCGCTGAGAGATGGATTTTCTCCCCAGAATCAAACATTAGCTCTACTGCATTTAGTCTAGCTTATTATTACTGGAATACAATGCAGAGAATTACAGAGGAGCTGATCACAGTTTAAGGCTTGATCCTGCTGCCCATGCTGTATGCCAGCTTCCAAAGGAATAAGTGGGACAAACACACTTATTTATCTAGGTGGCTGGATACCAGCTTCTCATCTTGTAAGATCTTGATGGGTTAATATCCATAGGTAACACCTACCACATTTATAGCAGGCTCATCACAGCAGAATCTGAGTGCCTAGGGTGCAATACCAGACTGTAGCAGACTAAATCTTTAAATAATGCGTTTGCTTTGTTAAAATACCAAAAAAACCTTGACTTTATTCCAAATGCAGGATTATTAAAAAAAAAAAAAAAAAATTGAAAATAAAAAGTTCATTAAAATGTCAATACTTGTAAAAATGCAACAGCGAATGTATCCCTGTCCCATCTTTGTTAATAAACACGTTTCCTAATTTCACATTTCACTGTGCAAAATGAAAAATACCCTTTCAAAACCTGAAAAAAAAATCTCAGGTATAAAGTCACTGATTCCAATGTCCTGCCTGAACCATCGTGCCTGCTTTACAGCAAGGTGGAGTGAAAGATAGGGAATCAGTTGTAACCTTCAGCAGAACACAGCAGAACACATAAAAATAATATTCCAACAAATTCCTCATACCTTGACAGATAAGATCTTCTGTTTAGATAGAATATATTGCACATTAGCAAAACAGTGGAAGCAGTCTCCAAGAAGACAAATGACATCATTTCAGAAGTTTCAGAAAGAGTATCTTTTATCTTAATTTAAAATTCCCATTAAAAAGAGACTTTAAAAAAGAGCTTCACTATGCTCTTTTGTTTTGAAGAGACAGCATAAATCTTGGTTTCTTCTTTCATATTGTTCATGTCAATCGTGAAAAGGCCTGATGTATGAGGTACTTACTAAAATATATTTTCCTTAAAAGACGTGTGGGTACCATAAATACCATGACAAAATTTTTTTAAAATGTTTAATTTTTAATTAGAAACGTTTTCATACAAAAAAAGACCCCCCTCCAACAAGGTGATCCCGCACAGGTTAAAAAATTGAGATGGGAGAGGATTTGAACATGGCAACAAAATTATTATGTAAAATTCCCAAGAAATGTCAAAAGATGGCTTGCCGTGATTATACAGTGTAGGAAGGGGCAGGCAGGAATGATCAGGAGCAGACGCAGCTGACAGGCAGACGAGGATCTGTACTACAGCCTTTTGCTCAGTACAATATCAGGGGGTACAACAGGGGAGGGAGGCTGGTGGGCTGAGGTATCTTCCTCCCCATATCTCCTCAGATCTTACAGTTCTGGGTCAGAGAAAAGACAAGACTACACCCTGAACTGAAACAAAACCAATGCAACTGTAAACCAACCAATCAAAAAACCCCCAAACGACTAACTCTCCCTCCCCTAGGGAGGTGAAAAAGCCCCATACCCTCTAATACAGCACAGCCTAAAGCAAAACCACGTTAAATAAAGAACTGACATTACATTAATCTACGGTAGTCATTGACCAGTGCAGTGCATCATCTTCTGCTGTCACTTTTTTCTATAAAGTACTTGGTATAATTTATAGAAAGGAAAAATATTTTTCTGAGCTGTCAATGAAGCTGAATGCCTACATGGCAGAAACACCTTCTGGATAGCCAATGAGTTCAAACTGATCTACATTCAAGTCCATACAGCAATTATTCTGCCAGCTTGCCTCAGCAATTATGAGAAAAGAAACAATTTTCAGAGATAACCGAAGCTGGAAAAGATGACTGTGTTCACTAGCTACAGTCCTTTATGTTTGACACAAAGCGTTCATTTCTAAAATGCCCAAGGATTTAGGTGTACAAAGATATATCACCAGGACAGTAATGAAAGGACTAAGTGTTAGTTGCAACTTTGTTCAAACAGAAGCTAAGAGGAATTAGACACAGCAGGCATTCTTTCCCTCGAGGTCTGAATACATACACACTGAAAAAAAAAAAAAAAAAATGCACCCTCAGGTCAGGCTTGCAGAAGGGCTGTTAGTTCAGAGCTATGGTGCACAGATACCGTCTGGGTATAAGACCAAATCTATACTAACTTACTCACTGAATTTGCATGTTAAATACATTTAAAATAATTTGATTTTATGTTCCTCCCACCCTGCCCCCACTCCACTTTCATGCAAATAGATGATGATACTTAAAATGCAACAGTTAAAGCATAGCTTTCAATTAATATCAAGTCAGTATTTAATATAATCAGAAGATTTCACAGTCAGCAGCATCAAGCCTTGGTAACAGTAATTTGCAAACTGGTATTCGCAGTTGATATGGTTTATGATCAAAAAAGAGATCAACTATCCTGTAACTCAAAAGTACAAAAGCTTATATACATTATGTAGCAATGAAAATATGATAATGGTTTGTTTTCTCTTTTGAATGCAAGTTTGAAAAGGCTTTTTCATTGAACAGTTTTAAAATAAAAATGTTATGCCTGTCAAAGATTTCAGGAGTTTCTCAGACCAATTTCATACAGTTAGCTCAGCATATGAAGCATGCTCAGTGGGGGTAAACCTCCAAATTGTCCTGCCAAAGGAACTCCCCTTCGGAACAACCATCCTGAGTGTTCATGTCACACCAACTTAGCTCCGCGTCCAAGGCGAGGTCCACCTTCTCCCATCTTAAATTCATTCCAGGATTGAGACTCCAGCACTGTTACTTGAGCAGACACCTAAAACTGGCAACATACCTTGGCAAACAATGCCTACAGCAGCTCTCACAAGAAATAAAGTCTTCCCCTTAGGTGTTTGTCAATGAAGATTTTACTCACACTATCAATCCTGTTAAGCCCTACCACGGCCATATTTAGGGCTAAATATAAGACCAATCAATCTCTTTTGCAGGCACTCTCAGATCAGATATCTCTGAGGAAGCATCACCTAAAGACCATTATGTGTGACTAACCTTTGATAAAAACAGGGTTTTTTTGTTAATACTAGAGAGTAGTTTTCTGCCCTCCTGCAGCTCTTGCTACACTTTTCTTCAAACAGAGAGGTTTAGTATGAGTTGTCACAGAGCAATCTGATGTGGAAAAACTATCCCTATACCATACCAACGTCTGAAGTTGGATAAAACAAATTTTCTTCTTTAGCGGAGCCCTCAAGCTAGTGCAAGGGCTGAACTTGATTCAGGCCCTTTCTCACAGAAGCAGACTATGCTGCATTTCCAGCGAGACGTAGAATATCGTAGACTACAGTCTCTGAAGAGTGACTGCTTGTGCTATTTCTGTACCTAGGACTATAAAGAAAACATTTTTAACAGAAGGCCTCTATTTGAGAGATTCCAAGTCCAAACTTCAGATGAAGTTGGATAAGTCTGCATGTGCAAGTAAAAACAAATCTCGCTACCTTTATTCACATGACAAATCCTTTTGATATTAAACAGATGTAGGCAATACACATTCATTACATGTACAACAGCCACGGGATCCAAACTCCGTTTCTGGATGCTTTGCCAAACCTGAAAGTCTTTTGAAGCATGCAAAACAACAAACAATACACTTATCAGCAAGTTTGATCTTGCGGGAAGAGCAGATACATTGAAGAGAAAAACAAAACATCAGTGACTAATGCCATAATGTAGTTTACATACATAAACATTACATAACAAACATACACATATAGGTACATTTTCAGTTTTTCAATACCAGTCATCTCCAGTTTCAGACCTGAAAAAAAAAAGAAATGGCTTACCCAGAGCGTCGCTTTCCTCCTCTGGAAGGCATGGATCCTGCCATTCTCACTTGTCCACTTGCCATTGGTGCCACTGGCAAGGCCACCGAGCCAGGAATATCTGATGCCATTTCTGTAATACAGAGGTAGGGAAAGGGGCAGGGGGGGAGAAAACCTTTAATCCATTACCTTCAAGGAGAAACCTGTGATGACAACATTAGAGAAAGGCTCTTTCAAAAATAAGCAGAGAAAGCTTTCCTTTTTATTTCTAAGGAGAAGTAAAGCTCTCCTATCAAAGACCACCAGATTCACAGCTCTCTTAAGGGAAGCCCACTTCTGTCAATAGCCATCACGAGTGCCTGGGGAGACAGAGAGAACTGCAGGTAAGTACCTCTGTATTTCAATTTACCTAATGGTTCTAATTTTACTTCTCAGAGGGGCTGTCAGATAAAGGCCAACAACCTTTTAAAATAGTTGAACTGCCCTACAGAGAAATGCAGAGCTGAATTCCCAAGACAAATGAAGCTGCAGATCATGGTACCAGCGTACCAAGAAAAACAAAATTTCAAAAACTTCTCAGTTTGCCAGTGAGGTCAAGAGTTTAGAGCAGGGATGAATTATCAGGTGACACTGGTTTTTATTATTTATATTCTAGTGGCATTCAGAGGACCAGAATGAACTTAGCAGAGGTCCAAGGCTTCCTGTATTTCTGCGTCGTGCCCTGCAGAGCAGAACCAAGCCCGAAATCCAGGCTGATATTCATCCCTCTGCCAGTGCTCTGGGTACAGCCCCAGGTTAATGAGATCTTCAAACCTCAAAACTTTGATCTGAGGAACAACAAGACCACACCTTATGCAATGGTTTTCAGACCACTAACAGCAAG
>JANHGO010003803.1:0-26276 GCA_024606505.1 Aquila spilogaster | reverse complement strand
AGGGGGGGGTGAACAGTAGAGGAATTTAAACTTCAAAAGCTGAGCACATCTAATACAAAGTTTTTTACCTCACGTTTTGCTTCAGTAAGCATTCAAATTTGAGTGAAAATTAGAGACACTGGGGCCACTCAAAATGATGCATTTTTGGTTATTTACCATTCATTTATCATTTCATACTGATACTCCAGAACATAAAAGATTATTACATGGAATTTGTATATATCACTGTTTTCTAGTTAAGTGTGCTTATTTTTTTTCCTTTGAAAAAGACAGGAAAGACTTGAGGAGGTCTTTTATCTTTTGTCTTTTATCTAATCTTGTGGATAAGCTTCATTCTAATTTCCCTTCCCTTCCTCTCATTTTTGATAGTGATGTTATCTCACAAGATCAGGTCTCAGGCAGACTGAAGATCCAAATTTCTCAAAATCTGAAAAGAGTGGTGTTTCTAAAATACAGCACTAAATGTTCTTTTAAAAGAACAGGGTCTATATGAAAAAAAAAGTCTGTAAGGACTTTTAAGCCACTGTTCACTCACCACAATTAGGGGCGATTACTCAGACTTAGCTTTTTGTCAAGTTTGGCATTTCACTAGAGATCAGCTCAAAAGACATTTCAACAGTCCAAAACCAATTTAATTCAGTGTTGATTCCATTTCTGCATTACAGATAACCATATTTGACTAATGATCTCTTTTCTTAATGTGCATGACTACTGATGCTACTATAGACTGTGTCAGTACTACAAGTTATTGCATACTTAACGTCTCATTCACTCCACTTGAAAACAAGCCACACTGTGCTCAGCTCTGTAAAGGGAGGTAACCTGATGGAGATATAAATCTAAGTGGAAGGAGGTGGGGAAGAACTCCACAAAGAAGTAAAATGCCCTTCCCTAAGATGTATAATCAGTCACTAAGTCTGGAAAGTCATTCTTGTCATCTGCATCCTATCTAAATGTCCATTCCACTTGATTCATGATTAATCATCAGCTGAGCTTAAAAATTGGATGAAATTAGTACTTAATGTATCACATCACCCTTAGATAGAAATAAAGCAGCATAATAAAGACAAACTATCAGCTTCAACTGTGAATTTCCAAGCTTTTATGGTACAGAAAAAAACAAAACCACTATTACCCTAACATAACTGTAGTTAATTTGTAAAGCTGTCAGACTGAAACATGCTGGAAGAAGATCCTAAAATGATTGCTTCTGATTAACCATTATGTAGCTATTATACATAATCGTTACACAGTGCTATGTTAAAAAAAAAATAAAAATAAAAATAAAAACAACAGCACAGCTCAGTGAAAGCAAGTTTAAAGATACAGAACTTTTTTGCTATTCTGCCTTGGTATATGAGATTGCTTAAGAATACTTTTTGTAGCAGAAGGTGAGCAATACTTAGAATACTCAGAAAAATATTCATGATGATGTAGATTTATACTTTAAATAGCAGGCCATCCTCAAATGATCTGGTAATGCATATATATCCTTTAGGTGCATCCGGACAGCTCATTCAATAAAGGGAATGTTTTTCTCACTTATCTTGTGACACCAGAAGAGGGCTATAGCTATTAAATTTTGAGACTGAATTAAAAGTAATAATCACTGAATAGCTAAATGACTATTTCATAAAAGTAATTTGGATTTGAAATAGCATCTATTCATATTTTTGTCAAGCGAGATCAAGTAAACAGTCCTTTATAAAAACAAATTATTCAGGTTTGAAATATCTCACTCTCATTTTTATTATGACATGAATTCCACCCACACTTTCCATTCACTCTACAGGTCTATTTTCAACTGGTTATTTAATTTGTATCAGTTTTGCAACTTTTCTATTACTAACTTTAAGAGAGTTTTTGACAGTACAGCATAACTGGTGATGTTGGTAGTAAATGACTCGGAATTTACATATTTTCTTCTAACCAGTGAATTAAACAAAATGTTAAGAAATACTTTTTAATTTTAACAAGTGCATAGTAATTCTACCTTGAAAAATAGAATTAATCATAATTTTGGCCTGCTATAAATATTTAGTCACTTAAAGAGAGCTAAGCTGCGCAAAAGATATCATGATAGGTACCTAGTCTCTATTGATACAACCATCTTTCAGGAATCTCAGGTCTTAAAGACAAGGCTGAAAGGCTGCAGCAAGTTAGGTGGATAAAAATTGGCTGAGCAGAGGGCAGAGGTTAGTGGCACAACGTTTTATTGGAAGCCAGAAATGTGCAGAGTGCCCCAGTTGTCAAGATCTGTTTCTTTTTAACATTTTTTGTTAATGATTTGGATGATGGGGTAGAATAAGATCAGAGATCACATTGACGTGGGGGGAATGGCTGACCTCATCAGAGGGTGATGCAGCCATCCAGATGGACCCTTACAGTCTGGAGATGTAGGCTGACAAGAAACTCATTACGCCCAACAAGGAGAAGGGAGAAGTCCTGTACTTGGGAGGAATGACTCCAGATATCAGTGCATGCTGGAGGCAACCTAGAAACAAAACAGCTCTGCGGAAAAGAACCTAGAAGTCCCGGTGGACGCCAAGTTGAACATGAGTCAACAGCGTCCCCTTTCTGCAAGAGGGCTAACAGCAATCTTGGCTTCATTAGACAAAATATTACCAGCCGATCGAGAGAGGTAATCTTTCTCCTTTACTCAGCACAGATGAGGCTACACGTGGAGTACTGTGTCCAGTTCTGGAGCCCCCAGCACAAAAGAGACCTAGACATACTGGAAAGAGCCTAGCAGAGGGTTACAAAGGTGATCATAGGTCTGGAGCAACTCTCCTGCGAGGAGAGGTTGAGAGAGTTGGGATGGTTTGGCCTGAAGGAGGCTCTGAGGGGTCTTAACAATGTCCAGAAATACCTGAAAAGAAAATGAAAAAAAGACAGTCATGCTCTTTTCAGTGATGCCCAATGCCAGGACAAGAGACAATAGTCACAAAGCATTGGTTTGGATACAAGAGGTTCTGCCTAAACATTAGGCAGCACATCTGTACTGTACAGGTAACAGAGCGCTGGCAAAGGTTGCCAAGAGACGCTATGGAGTCTCCTTCTTGGAAATCTTGAAAAGCCACCTGGAAATGGTCCTAAGTATGCTACTCTGGGTGTCATTGCTTGAGCAGCAGGTGGAGTGGGTGGACCCAGAAGTCTCTGCCAAAATCAATCATTCTGTGAGTCTGTGATTCTGTGAAGGTATCCAGACATCAGAATAGTTCTTGTGATAGGGGCACTGGTCTAGATGATACATCTTTTTTACTGACTGGAAGAGAATTTTCTAAATGAACTTAGTAAAGGGGTAGATTCAAGTCACTGATGTTAATGTTCATGTTAATTTCATGAGTAGCCCAGGAAGGTGAAGACAAGGAAAAAAGCATGAACATATAAAAATTTTCTTTCCAAGAATATTCTGTAATATTTCTCTCACTTCTTCTATTTCCAGAGATAATTCTGTCAATAGTAGGCATTCTCTAAGATTTCAAAAAGAAAGACTCCAATTATGCCAGACAATAGAAAAAAAAAGAAAATACTTTTTTGGCAACATAACTTTCAGAGATTCAGTGATTTAGGAGTGTGATCTTCATAATGGGTTTAACCAGTGTAGCAAACGTGACAGAAAGAAGAATTGAATTAACTTGTAATAAGTTATTCTTTTATATTTCCACAAAGGTATGGCCTAGTCTATTGCATTTTAGTGACAGGAATAAAGTGTATCCTCTGTTATCTGAGCTGAAAATTCAGTATATGAGAGTATGTTGAAAATCATGTAGCTTGAGATTGATTATGCCCCTTATCCAAAATATTTGCCTTTTGCAATTAAGACAATTACTGATTAGAAAGTTTGAAAATGATCTGTATAAGCATCATATTTTAAAAATCGGTCTAATGAAGAATAAAAGGTCACTTGCAAGTAAAAGTTCATCAAAATGTTCAGAATAAAAATATTTCTGCTTTCAGTGATCTAGATGCTGAAAAACTGGAATGGACAAATGGCATGTGTATCATAGGATGATTATAAGTGATCTGCATTAAGCAAATTTGAAGAAGGCCATAAAGTGAGAGAAAGATAAAAACCCTGAAAGTCAAATTGTAATGAGAATAGGCAGCTGAGAGACTCAAAATTCCTATTGGATACTGAATGATCAGATCCAGTTGATTTAAAGGGAAAAAATCAAGTTTCAAAAACAAAGGGCTTATACAAATAATTTAAGAGGACTCATGTAGACATTGATGTTGGTTAGAGTTTAACAGTTGAATATTTTAACCCTGATAATGTTTCTCCTCATAGATATACTAGAAAAGGAAATTCCAGGGGCCAATTCAATACAAGCTAATATTGTTCTTAATGGAAGACTGTCTCATATTTTTAAGCAGTGACTAGTGTCAGTACTTAACTAGTAGAAGTTATACTATATGTCTCATCATCTGAATGAAGCCATCTAAAAATAAACTGTCTTGTCCAAGCTTATCATCTGGTCTGTCGCTACAGTCAGGAGAGAGATTTTTCACTGCAATGAAAGATTTATTCTGTTTGTTCTACACACTTATTTCAGTGTTAAATGCATTGCCTTCAAAAAGGATCTCCTTATATCAGAACTAACTAGAGAGAGAACCCAGATGGCTCTCTAGGTTTTTCTCTTTTAGATGATTTAAATGCACTGAAATAAACTTCACTCAGTGCAACTGCCAGCTTTGAACTACTATCTTTTTCCTGCATCAATTCACAAATGATTGCATATAATCAGACCTAGAATGCATTGTCAGATCAAAAAATATTTTCATTCTTCAATTTTTATCTTTCCATAGTAAAGTTTTAATGCCGCTAGTAGAAGCCCCTTCTCAACCTTGTTAAATAAAAGGTTGAATGCTGATTCAATGTTTCTCAAGGCAAACTCAATGGATAGCTCAATATGACTCAAAACATTTACTATTTTCTGAAGCTTCTTTGTATGAGTTGGATATTTCCTAAGTTCAAAGTTACTTTTCATGTTCTGAGATTTGGGCCTCTGAGATATTTCTAACTGGAGGAGTAGAAGACAGATGTGGAGGATTTGCCTTGCTTCACCCATGAGCACAGACCTGCTTTTCTACTGTAGGGAGTTAACTTGTATGGTCATGCAGCATTTCAGATCTGATCCTTGACTATCTCTCTTGAAGGGATAATTATGACTATGAAAACATAGTCTTATTGTCATAAATCATAATTTGAAGGAATAGGATTTATAATCCCTCCTTTATAGAAAAGGTGATTCTTGCAACATCTAGGAAGTAACAGGAAAAAAAAAAAACAGTGTCACAGGATTACATTGCTACTTATTTTCATAGCTTGTTTCTTTAATATTTTTGGAAGGTAATCTTTAAATATTTAAATATTTTCTGTGATGAATTTCTACTCAAAATAAAGAGGATGAGAGGGGAGAAAAACCAAGCCAAGCTATGGCATCTTACATCTTCAGGGATTTCTTTCCACAGCAGCACCAAATAACCTATAAATTAAAGAACAAGACAACTTCTGTGCTTTCAAACAGCATCAGAATCTTACCTTCATCTCAAGTCCACATTTTCTAGATTAGTTATAATATGATTACAATGACTTCTCTGTCCTGTAAAAGACTTCTTCAATCTTTTATTTTTTCTGATAAAATATTATTAAAAGTACTTTAAGACTACACACTGTTTTGCTTGTTTCATTTTCAATTTTTTCTTTTTTTTTCTATTGTTTTTTTTTTTTTGAGGAACTGATCTCATGTTGATTGGTCATATGGTAAAAACTTACTATTCTTCTGCTTTGCACCCCTATAAATGTCTCAGAGGTAAAAACTGATCACCACGGAATGAAAACATGAAACTAGTGCTTTAAAACTCAAAAGAATGACAAATCTTTCTAAAGCAAAGTGTAAGAAAGCCTTGAAACTACTTGGTGAAAATCATGCAAATTTGGATAGTATCGGACTCATACTTTTTTTTCCTAGTTTAATTGTACATATATTAATATTTATTTTGATATACTCAAAAATTTTTGATAGTAAAATTATGGGTTAGTTGTAACAGGTGCTGTAACCTAGATTTGATATTTTAAGAGAACTCCCATAAATTTTGCAACTTATACTATCAGAAGGTATGTCCTAAACTTAATTGACCTTATTTTGTAAGTGTAAGGCTATGCAATTAATAAAGTTGAAAGATGGTTAGTTTTTTGAAAATAAGCTTTTCTCCTTTTTTATCTAATGTCCACCAAGTATAATGATTGTCTTATTCCATGATTTTTTGTTTAAATTATTCGTACATATGGTTGATTATTTTAGTTTTAATGTTGGCATAACTAAAGTCTTTATGCAGGCCTTGTTTTTCTTTTTTCTCTAAATGATGTTCACAGATTAAACTGAAAATTCTAGTACTTCTTGCAACTGGTGCACAAGCCTACATATTGACATTAATAAGATGCCTTTAATTGTATAATGCTTTTTTTCACTTAAAATCTGCTCATTATCACAATATACCTCTGGAATATATTTTACTGGATATAAAATTTATGTTCAGAGGCATCTTCTTGCCCTATGGATGGAAAATTAAATCCCATGGTCAATCATCTTATTATATTTTCTATTTTAAACAGAATTCAGCACATCTATTAAAGAAGCACAGTTGTTTTCAGTACTGAGTATCAGTTGATACTCTACATCTAGCACAATTATTGCCAAGGCCAATAGTACAACAGCTATGGTTTTTGTGTGCATTTCAGTATTGCTAAGAATCCCAGTTTACAGAAACAGCATTAGGACTGCAGATCCTCACAGGGAAAAGCAACTTACATCACCAAGGTGTATTCAGTCTGAGGAAACAAGGTTTGAAATATACAAAAGTAAGTGAAAATTCTACATTGTTAATATGTAGGAAATTCACTCACTAATTTCAGTGAAAAAAAACTAATGCAAATCAAGAAGCTTTGGGAAGAATGAGCATTAAACACAGCTAAACACTGAACCATATAACGATATATGCCTCAGACACAAAATGCTCATCTCAGACAATGGCCTGAAGGCACGTGGAACCTACACTCAGAAAAAAAAAGGCATGTTTATAGGAAAATGAAAAACAAACACATGAAAAAATGCCAATAATAAAAAAATATATATCTTAACACAGTATTTTGTGATTGTTTATTTCATTCATACAAGGTAGAAAACAGTGTCTCTTCTGCCACCATGCTGCAATTTGGAAAACACTGAAACTATGCCTGACCTACATGTGGTTAATACTGAGTTAATACTGCTTATTAAAATAAGAAACTGTGGTTCTCTACATCTGACAGTAATTATCTTCAGAAATGCTGTATCTAGATTGAGTTACAGTGTAAATTTTGTTATGACTGCTGCATATACATCTGAAGATGATAATCTAGAGAAAGAAAAAGGAAAAAAAAAAACCTACGGCAATGTCACATTAATGAGTTTGGTAGATAAAACACTACTCATAGGAGTATCTGGAGAGCAGTAAAAAAAAAAAAAAGATAATGAAACCAAACCAGCTAAATTTAATCATGGAAAAATTGAAAGAAAAAAAACATACTTTATATTGAAGCTCTGAATTATTAAAGGTGTGAGGCCCAATCTATAATTCAACATAGACTGTTGTCACTTATAATGGAGCTCTGAGAAACCAGCTCTGCTGAGATTCTTCCTCCAGCACCCAGAAGCACTAAGAGTAATGAGAATTGTTTATGACAGAAGTGAATTTCTTGCAGGTCCTTTGCTCAGAGATAGCTACACATGCAAACTCAATATTCCAAGCAAACATAACTGCTTTTCATGATCAAGACTTATCATATTTGACCATATCAGTTTAATGGGAGAAAAAAAACTAAAGTAGCATACTGCTCACTGTTCCCAAGTTTAAGTTTGATACTGCATAGAAATGCAATTTTAAAAGTATTGTATCCTAAGTGTATGCCCTATGCACTCTGAAGATTCACACCTCATCCTTTTGTGAGCTATTACTTTCTAAACATGGCTCAAAAGAGCCAGCTTAAAGCTATGGGCTAAAAGCTTAGTCTGAAACTCAGCTGATGAACTTTTACTAGGAATGAAGAATCAGATCACTTTATTTCCTCTGTTATATTTGGAGGTGGTAGTGGTTAGGAGAGGAATGGGCAGATAGCTAGGAGCAGAATGGTAAACCCTTAAGTGGCCTTATGTGACCCTCATTCGTCAGTCAGCAAGCCTGGATATATAAAGACACTCATCAGTATAGTTATGTCCTGTAGATGCATCTTCTGAAAAACTTTCACTTGAGACTTTCTGTTATGGTTCAAACAGAAATGAATAAATGAAATTTATTGTGGCATTGAGTAGATCCAAAATTATTTTCAGTACTATATGTTGCTCATTCTCGTACTCTATCTGTTCTTTGGATTTGAAATGGAAGAGTTTTGGAGAAGGTAATGGTTCCTTCAGAATGTATTTATGAAGTACACAGTATAGGGGTAGATGAGGTTGACAACTGTTACCATTATACAACAACTACATATATAATAACCAGACAGTGTTTTACAATGCATATTTGCAATGGAGAGCACCGCAGAAGGCCAGCTCCTGCCCATAAATCTCATGTTAAAGCATTCAGATCCTTTCCCAATGTGACTAAAAAAATCATATGTGGGGTTCTAGTTTTATTGTCTCACTGTTAAGAGGTGCACTTAGTTTAAAGATTAAGAAATGACTACTTATCTGTACTACAAAGTGAACTGAAAATGTGGAAAAAGCAAAACATTTTTGAGCTTTTTCTTCCAGTGTTTTTTTTTCTTCACATGATAGCTAATAATGAACTTTAGTAAAAACAAACTAATAATTGATGTTGATAATGAATTGAAATAAGTAATATATAAAATTCACCTGAAAACTAAGGCATTTCAAATACTGCATTATGTTATTTTCAAGTTTTTAAATGAAATAATTGCACTTTTGTTTTGAAACAATATTTATCACTTAGAAATAGAAATTATTAAAAGCTCACTGAAGTTTAACACAACATTTATTTTTGATCAGATGGAACCCTTCTTTACCCAGTAAGTGTTCTGATCACTGGGATGAGAGAGATTCTTTGTATAATACTCTTAGCACCTCCTGATGGGTTTTTCATTGCATATCTATTAACCTATAACTTGTTATATTAACTTATGCAAGAAATAAAATTTGTTTCATCTGCTTAGTATGTGTATTTTAGAGAGAAGGAGCTTTGTACTAAAAATATTTAATGAGAGCTCAACACATGAGTGTCTTGGGCACCAGGATATTTGAATGATTGTAAAAGAACTGAATTTAATTCAAACGAAAAACTTAAATGTGACATTTCTTAAGTTAGCCTCAATCTGTTTCACACATTCAGAAAATACTTATTTTTGTGACAAATCCATAGACAGCAAAAGATTTGATATACCTCCCATATTAGGCTGAATTTTTAACTTCAACACACAAAATGGGAAATATCTTCCTAAATATTGTCTAAATCCCTTTGTAGATCTAGTTTTTATAGATGAGATGTGGAATGTGAGAGCATCTGGTTCATTAAGTTATTTGATTAAGTACTATTCAGTATGAAAAAAATAAATAACAAGGAAAGTGATAAATTAAACACTCATACACATAAACATTAAGGATTAGGTGATAACGAAGACATTAATGAATGTGCAGTTCTTTCAGCACCGATTGAAGGACGATTAAAGGAAATAATTAGGCATAGCCTTGAGGAGAGTCAACCTGAACCCTCCAAGTCATAAAAAGGGTGATTATAATGAGCATTATGGGGTATTTGAGGGAGACTGTAGGACTGTGTGAAACTTATTAGTGGATATCAGAAGGTACATGTAGAACTATGTAAAATGTATTATGGGATGTTTAGGGGAAGAGCCAATGGCCATGAAAGGATGTATTCAGGGTGGACAGGGGAAGGACAAGCATAGGAAAATGAAAAGAAGCACGGATAATAAAAAGCTGCTATATGCAAGCTGGCTGCCAGACACTACCCATCTGGCTGAGCCTTTTGCCTGTAGTGAATTCACTATAGTGAATCCTATCTTATTAAACTTTATATTTAACTGTTTTTCCTGTATAATCTCAATCTTGATCTGTGTGTGTATGTACGTTACTCGCAAGGTTTAAATGCCAGCAACTGTAGAACTGTCTGTAAGTCACAATGCCCCAAGGTCTAGGTGCCAGGAAATGGGGGAGCTGATGTGTACAACTGTATCTGCACTGAAAGTTCTAGGCACCGGACCAGGGAGAAGGGACCGTAGACCATAGGTCGCATAGGTCTGAGCATCATCAATAAGCAAAGGAGCTGTGGATCACAAGGATCATAGGTCTGGTGCTGAGAAACAGGACAGCATGTATGTGTGAGAGGTCTGAATGCCAGCAGCTTGAAAAGCTTGGATGTTGTTTTTTATTCCCCTAGTAAATTTAATAATTTGTGAGCATATGTATATTTGTAATTCACGAGGAAAGTTGAAGGTGTGTTGACCCACAGGCAGGGGTCTGACTAAAGTCTGAGCTAGTGGCTGGGTAAGGTCCAGACATAGATACAACCTGGTTTAATCTAAGACAGAGTTTATTTTCCTCATAGAAGAAAATAGTTATATTTTGGCCTCTGGAGGAAAACAATGTTAATAAGAGGACAATGTTTTAATTGTTCCTGAGCAGTGCCGTACAGAGCTAGAGCACAGAGTGAACAGAGCCAATGGTTCAACTTCTTGTGGTGCCCTGCCAGCAAGGGTGCTGAAGGGCATAAGAACCTGGGAAGGGACAGAACCAGGACATCCAACCTAAACAAGCCGAAGGGATATTCCATACCATACAGAGTCATGTGGAACTATAAAATGAGGGAGTTGGGCAAGGGGGGAGGGGTCTGTGGCTTCTCAGGGTCTGGCCAGGCATCAGCCAGCAGGTGGTGAGCAATTGTTTTGTGCAACAGTTGTTTTGTAAATACACAGATATATTATTATTACTACTCTTCTTTTTGTTTCTGTCATAGTAAATAGTCACTATCTCAACATACTTTTTTTCTGACTTGCTCCCCCATCCCACAGGGAGCAGGGAGTGAGCAAATGGCTCTGTAGTGCTGAGCTACCTGCCAGGCTCAGCCACAACAGGATATTAGGCAGAAATAAGGCCCATACCAATATTCAAGGGATCTGTGAATGTGTTTGTGAATCTAGATAGTGGGATCACGTGCATTTTCACTAACCAAATTCAGCCCCGATCGGGAGAGGAATGGTCCCAGGATTCTATCTCTAAGACACCTGGTAGAGCTATACCTGAGTGCAGTTAAAGGCAGTCAGCGTGGCTGACCTTGTTTGGGTCTTCTGTGAATGTGTATGCCCACCTCTGTGGGATACATGCTCAGCCTTGCAAAAGGTGAGAGCAGCAGTCACATTCAGCAGAAAAGGATAGGCCTCGGGGGATTTCCTTTGCAGTTCATTTGTGGAAACTTCAGTATTCTAAAAAAAAAAAAAAAAAATCTGGTTCCCTATGATAAACATTAAATTATTGAGCACTAAAATGTACTCAAGGATTCAGAACATTTAATTTTGAAGAAAATCAACATTGCATAGCTTGTTCTGTTGTGTTTTTCAACATTTAAAGCTGGAACTTAAAAGATTTAAGTCTCAGCTGCAGAGTACTACTTCATAAAGTTCCAGTAAATGTATTTAAATTACAGGCATTTATCAAGGAGAGTAATTTCCAACCAGTATTTTGAACACTCCATATATTAATTTCAGGGAACAAGTTCAGACATCAACCAACAGTAGTTTGATTAATTTTTTGAGAAACACAGTCATTTTATAAAGTATATTAAATCAATTGCTTTGTTCTGATGAGGGACAAAGTGTCATAATGAAACAATTCGATTGTAAGTGATTAAATGAATTGATCAAGAATATATTTGACCATAAAGCCTCATGTTTCATAACATATTGAAGAAATATTGCCATTAGCCTTACTAATTCATTATGGACATGGTATTGGTTTTGATTTAGGAAGGACTGTGATGTATCATAGCCTCAAAATTTTATATTTTTCTAGAAAGAGGAAACAACTTGCATTTATTAATATTCCCTTTGGATTTCACTTCACATATTTAGAGTAATATAATTTACTTAGTTTATTAATTTGGTCAAACAAAGCAGCTTACATTCTAAAAGAGTCAGGGACTTACTATTCATTAACCTCAAAACTTAAACCATTTCAGAAAGGACATGCATTACACTAATAAGTACGTGGGTAGGTCAGATTCGGGGACACAAGCAAATGGCCTCAAGTTGTGCCAGGGGAGGTTTAAATTAGATGTCAAGAAGAATTTACTCATGCAACAAGACATCAGAACAGGTTGTCCAGAGAAGTGGAGTTATTTAAGAGTCACACACATGTGGTACCAGGGACATGGGTTAGTGGTGGCCTTTGTAGTGTTAGATGATAGTCAGACTTGAAGATGTTCTTTTTTACCCCAATCTAAATGATTTTAAGAATTATTTCTATGATTCAGATTTGTGGCTGATATGAGATATTCTGTGGGAATACTGGAGCTCCATTTTCAAATGTCACCTCAGCCTCCTGTAGTCCTGTTTGCCACAGCAGATGCAATGTCAAATGCACATCAGGTCAGCATGTAGTAGATGTGCTATGGCATGGAGAAGATTACTGAAGAATATGCTTGCCTTTCTTCTGTAGTTTCTTTTCAGTCTAGCCTCTCTAGATATCTATGAAGGATATGAAGGATATGCATTCCTCTCCAAGCCTATGTACTAGATTTAGATTCAGTTACCTTTGTTTTCTAAGTTCAGACATGCTAAGACAAAAAAATCAAAAAGCTTAGTTATTTACTAAAATTCAGATTTGATGTTTTGAACAGAGCAGAGCTGGTGTCCAGCACTTAAAGCACAAGAACTCCTGTGGTTGAAGGAGTCAAAGGCTTTTGGCCCTGAACTAATGGGCTCATCACAGAGGAACGTGAAATAATGAGAAGTCCAAATACCATTAGGTCTTCTTAATATTCCAAAACACGAAGTACTAGAGAGATTACAGAACTATGGGAAGAAATAGGAGACAAAATTTGGATTTTAACAGAGAAGCTGAACATATTCCAAATGTGAATTTAGAGGCTACATTCAACCATACTGCAGCATCACCTGGTTGGTTAGGAGTCTGAAACTGCCTGTCTCCAGGACAGAGACAACCTTGAGCGTATAGAAAGAAACTCTCAGATGTTCAGAAGTCTATACTGTTAACAGGCAGTATGAGTGAACAGAGAAAAAACAGAGTATCCCACAAAAAAAGACATGCTTGCATGACTGTAGCAGAGAAACTGAACACAGGAACTTGTAGAAATATCACATTTAATTCATGAAATACTGAGAATTAGTAGCGTAGAACTAGAAAGGTTAACAAGCTCTGGATCCTACTGCTGTAAGAGACTATGTTGTATCATCATTTTCATAAACTGGCCAAGTCCCATCTTTAAAATGTCTTTTTTTTTAAATCACAAATCCCTCCTAGAAAACAGTTCCCACTCTGAACATCTTTTTGCCTAAGTAAAAACAGAATGCTTCGTCTGTCAGATAAATTAGCATTCAATTTTTCATTCTTTCACTCAAAATTTTATCCAATTAATCAGACAACTTTTCTTGTAATTTTAAATGTTGAGAGTTAAGCTTAAAGTATTGTTAAGAGTATATCAGTTTTTATTTTGAGATTTTATCTCTACAAATGTCATTTACATCTCAGTTTAAAACTAGCATATCATATATGTTGGCCATCACTGCCCTCTGGAATCCACCACTTCAAGCTTCAGCCCTAATAAGACATTTTCCTTTACAGTGCCTGGTAATACAATGCAGTTACATATTGCACAGAAATCTACAAACACATTAAAGTTATCTCAAATAAACAAGGAGAAAAGGTAACTAAAACACATCTATAAACAGAATTTCTAGTAAATAAGAACACAGTTCTTTTTAAAACTGTTAAAATTTTGAAAGATTGTTTAGAACTGCTCCAGTCGCTATTAGAGCACTAGTTCAAAAAAAGAAGAGATCAGTAAGTTTGAAATCCTGTTTCCAGAGGTGTTTCTGCTGAGTAAACAGCAACATCAGACATGCTACTAACAATATTTCATGTAACGCATAATTTTGTATCTTTTCTTCTAACAGTCACTCCATAAGCTAAACAATATTTTTGAGTATGAATACTTTCCTTCTAAATATTGCTAGAGAGAATCACATCAATTACACCACTCACAATGAACCTGGTGCTGGTCATCATGAAAGAAAGCCTGACCAATTCCTATATGTACATATTCATACTACGTTCTAATCTAATGTAGCTGGCAGTACTTTCAATTTACTTCAAAAATAGGAAGTGCTCATATTACTTAATAAAGAAAAGCAGTGATGGGCCTTCATTTCAATGCCAATGCCTTCATATTTTACAGAAAAAAAGGCAGGTAATGAAAAATTCTAAAAGGAAAATTAACCAATTCATTTTATTATAGAAACCTGCAACTAAGAAGAAAATAGAAGGGTTTGTATGCGCAAATTTCTTTTAAAGTCAGCCAGAATGGACCAGTGGCTAGAAAGGGATAGCCATTCGTAAGTACAGAACCAGGTTCTCCCCTCACTCTGTGTGTCTGTAAGTGATGTGGAGAAGCTGTAGTTAATTGGATAGAAAATTCATTTACCTTTTAACATAATTATATCAAGTTCACCTGGCTCTCAGAGATACAGTTTAGCACCATATAATGCTATAATGGGATGGAAAGTATCACAATAATAGTGGGACAGCAAAGTATTTGGCTACAGTAAGTGAGAACAAACCCTAATACAGCAACCATAAATGCAGAAATGAAGGAAAAAAACTGCTTACCTTCAGAAGACCACAGGTAGGCAGGGATCTCCAGTAAAGAATGCCCTTGCCTCCACTACCAACCCTTAAGGGGCTCCACCCCTTCCAGTCACTCAGGTACATTGCATGCACCTGAGATCCCTTGGTTTGGCCCTGCCTTCTCACCAGGTGCTTTATCACTGGTTCAGGCCGTGACTTAGCATTTCTGCTACACACCACAATATGTCTTGACATAACAGTCCTAGGAGGCATTTGTCATCTAGGCATAAGAACTGTCAAACAAAAGTCCTTGGTATTTTAAACTTGCAGCATTGTTGGAAGGCCTGTTCATATTTCCTTTCAGTTTCACAACTGTCTCTGTTCTTCATAAACTACTATCACAGTTTTGTAGACTTAGAAATTACTTTTCCCAATCAGCTGCTGATCCTCACTTGCTATTGTCCCAGATCTAGCATTTAGGACAATTAGGGCTGTTTGGCAGACCAATTCTGGTGACAATATGCTTCATTATCATGAAAGCAATGATGATGTCATGAGCATTGAATATGA
This sequence comes from Aquila spilogaster, assembly GCA_024606505.1. NCBI lineage: Eukaryota > Metazoa > Chordata > Aves > Accipitriformes > Accipitridae > Aquila > Aquila spilogaster. The sequence continues at coordinate 10,833 of JANHGO010003803.1, read as the reverse complement.
ATGTTATTGAAAGAATCAGACAAAACACACAGATATTTAATCAGTAACAAGGAGTAAAGTAATTCAGAAAAAGATACAATGTCTTCAAATGAGCCTTAGAAATTGCAGTTTATTTTCTAAAAAGTATTCTGGAGTGCAGAACTACCCATTAAATACAAATCCAGGGGACACATTCCCTGCAGTTGATCTGCACAGACAAGAAAAAACAATGAATGTCTAAACAGCGGCCTGAAAGTGTATTTCTTACTTGCCACAGATGTTTTGTGTAGCATTTTCTGCATATTGAAGATCAGCTGTGCCTGTGATTTTGAATATATTAATATAAAAAAAATAAAAGCTCATCCTACTTCACTTAAGACTGGAACTTCTAAAGGAGTAAAGAAGTGCAGCAGGAAAACTGAATGTATACCTGCTGCCATTCCAAAGTTCTTTTCCTATATTACTGTTTAGGAATTAATTAAATCCCTTTTATATAACTAGATTTCATTCTTCTGTTACATGAGACCTTTTCAATAAGAAGAAAGTTGAAACTTACATACACAGTGGTGCAAGTCTCCATCCTTGATTTATGTAATACAAATCTAGACTTGCAGTACTATTAGTTCCCATTAGGCCTGAAATGATAATAAAAAAATCTTTCTAGCACACTTTCTGAAGAATATACCTGTCCCTAAGAAACTCTAGAGCACATTAGTGGTAAAGAATCAACCAGAAGTAATTTGTTAGCTTTGTGAATCATCCCATCTGAGATCACCGTGCACTGCTGCTCCAGTCTGAAAGAAACTATCTTGTTTCAAATCCTAGAAAGAGCCTGTGCCTAAAAGCTTCTTTGTAGTTCTTTTCACACAAATAGATTGGTCTGAAAGAAAAAGCAATTCTCCTTGCAAACCATACATCTTTTCAGTTTTTAGACATGGGTAAAGTAATACCACTATTATATGAGATTTCAAATGCAGAATTAGATTCACACAAAGGATTTAATAATCAGGTGTTACTTTCAGTGAATAAATATGTACATTAGGGTATCGTGCCATCTACAACAATCCATGTGAATCCTCAGATATCTGAAGTCTATATTTTTCTAGGAAATTTCCTTACGCATTTAAAATTATTCTACTGGGATTAAATGTAATAAAAGTTTTGTATTCATGTCTGTTTAATGTTTTTATTTCATTGTCATTCATGAACGTCTTCTGTCCTATTTTGTGACACAAAATCAGGCAGTACTGAAAGTGTAAGTCCATGCAGTACAAAGCTGGTATGTGGAATAAACAGTTTAAGTATGTCTTCCAGCCTTAACTGATACTTGGTAGGTGAGTAGAAATTGTTGAATAGATTATTAGAAAATCTTGAAAGGGGCCTATATTTTTCCACTGGTGAAATAAAATAATGTCTCTTTCGTTGTTTGGTTGTTTTTTTTGTTTTTGTTTTTGTTTTTGAATGTGCACTAAAACTCAGGGTGATATTTATCCCAAGTAGTATAGATTGAATTGTTCTAAGTCCTGCGAAGTCAAAGACAACAACTGCTCTTGGAATCCTGGTTCTTACTACTCGCCATTAAGCAGTACCCTGCACTTATTATCCTTTGTGAAATTTTCACACCACATCAGGAGCAAAATTACAGATTTGAAGTTTCCTACAGAAAATTATTTCAAACTGGAATCCCCAACAATTTTCCTACTCACCTATTTTCTTTCCTTAAAAAATGTATTATATTTCAAGTTTTAATTTTGTATAGCCTTCCAGGTATTCATAACCCACTAAAAGTACTATTTATAAATTAACAATAATATTAGTATATCATATAGCGAGCTGTCATGATGTATTAATAAAATTTATGTCACCATGCAGTTTATCACAGAATAATCTGTTATTCAATATGTCCTATAGATAAATTTTAGATGAGCTTATTCTGTGAGCTTTTACTTAAGAAAAACTGGAGTTTACCTGAGATGAGCAGCTGCATATGAATAAATTTAATCTGAATTTAAAAAATTACCTAGGCAGTGATGTCTTGGTAAAACCTAAACAAATAACAATTCGATACCTTTAAGATGGAGTTTGATACGGTTCTTAAGAGAATCTTCTCGCTTGGTAGATCAAGGACTTCAACTGAGTGACTCCAATAAGTCTCTGCTTGATCCTATTTAACCAGCAATTTAATTTAAAAGAGTATCTGTCCTTGCTGGTTATATTGCCAGTCCTGTATGTCACTGTGAAGTCTTTCCTTCAAAAGCTGATACATGCAGAGATACATAAAATGCTTCTGTATTATTTGTAGATACTTGATATGTACTGCAATGAGGTAATAATTTTATTTGTACGTAGATAGCTTCAAAAGTAATGCCTCCTATCTATTTCCATGGAAACCACAACAGTTAACAAGAACACAATAGCACTATTTGATGCAGCAAATTCCCAGCTATAAAACACTATTTTTCAAAGAAGTCACCACCATTAGCTATGCATTTTCACCAGCAATGAACAAAAGCCTGTATGGAATGCTGGCACAAATGTGTCTGGCCATCTGGAGCATGGCTTGCCTTTCATGTCTCTGTCACCACTGCTGAAATGCACCACCGCTGTCTCACTGTGCTGACATTCACTGTTTGGTCTCCACAAACGTTCAGTAAGCATCAGTGAATGTCAAGGGGTGCAAATTTTTCTGCATGGAGGAATTCAGTTACACATCTTTGCTTCATATGCACTTTCATGTCAGATGCCATTTTGTCACACTGCCCCTTTGCTTCCATCTGTTGTATGGCAACAAAATGTAATGAAACATTGGCAGGAAGGTTCAGCCCCTACTGCCATACCACCAACAGCCACCTCTGACATTATGGGCCAATGTAATAAAACACAACGTATTACTTTCAGAACAGAACTTGTATATGTTATTGCTAAAACAAATGAAGTTGCTATTTGAATAAATGGCTTCTTATAGGTAAGAGTAGATTCTGTCTTTCTGCGCATGTAAGAAAATTAAAAGAATTAGTAGTATTTCTATATGAAGTTATTTAATGACTGTAACTGCTTCTTATTTCTGGGTTGAAATATATTTCTATCCATTTATTGAGAGTGCCATCAAATGTGTAATTGCTTGTATATGAAAACTGTTCTGAGTGATACAGAAGAATAGAAAGCAGTCCTCTATTCAAAAAGAAACAAACGAGCAAGCAGAAACAGCAGAAGCTACTAAAGAATTGATGTGGAGAAAGAATACTACCTAAGACCAGGTCTAGTCCTTTACTCGCAGAATTCCTCTGCCGTAGTTATTTTTCTAAGACATGGTTGAAGCCAGCTATATTTTGGATACTATTGTCTCTCTGAGGAGGAACCCCTCAAGAGTAGATGTATTAGCTTTGCAAACATATTCTGCAGCATAGCTCAGGCACTGCTAGAGCACTGCATCCAGAGTATGTAGGGCACTGCACACCTGGCAGGTCAGTCTACTGCCACACATCCTTACACAGTCTGTCCACAGGCTGCCTCTGAGGCATCTGCATCTGTAACAAAAATGGGACAGGAATGAGTCACAACATGACTACTACCACTTAAGATTACCATTTTAGAATGCTGTATCCACATTGTTCCCAGTTGACGTAATATTCCCACTTTCATTATAGATAACATTCAGTTATATTCTAGCAAAGAGAACTTTTGAAAGTCTAAATTGACTGTATTTAAGCAAGTTTGGCCTCTAAAATATTTGCCTTAAGTCTATTCAAATTTGGTTATATCTGAGAGGGGAGATGCAAATAGAAGTGATGGAGGCATTTAAGGACGACTTGAGAAAAAAAGCAACATCAAAGTAAACAACTGCAAAGCATAATACCTTTCACTTACTTCAGAAATGAATCACACATCAAACGATCATGCCACTTTCTTAATGTCATCTAGAAGAACCTCTTCTCATCATATTTATGTACTTTCTGTACAATGGCTAGCTTGTGATCCAGGTCCTCCAGTTGTCCCCACTATGTCAATTATTTCATATCCAAGCTGTGTTGCAAGCATTTTCTTTGACTGATGCCAATTCCAAATACAGTATGATTTTGGTATACGATAGATTTGAATCCTTTTGATTGTTAATATCTTTTAAAATTTTCTGAATAGGGTATATGAGTTCTCAGTTGAGCTGGGAGTCCAGACTTAGACTCCCAGGGCTTGTGCTGTCTACATAGGAAAAATGAGAGACAATTCTCAATCCATGGAGTACTCTCACAATATTGAATAAGAATGTGATCTACTTAGCATGGACTTTAAGCACAAAGGCAATGAACTTTCTGCACCACTTGGTTCAAGAACCATGGGAAGCTGTTTAGCATAACTAATACAGATGGTGGAAATATGGTTCAAATGCCACATACACTTTGAGAATAAAGTAACAGATAGAATAGAGGATCTAATTCAAAAGCAAGAATAAATTCATTGGGAAAGACATGTGAAGATAAACTTACAATTTCAGTTTACCTTATAAAATTTGACAGTAATTTGCAAGAATTCATCTTGTTTGCTTGAGCACCGTAGTCAGTCCTGAAGCAAGGAGAAGGAGAGGAAAGCACTGCACCTGTCTCACATGGAGCTGTTCCCAGTTTTGAAATATGGATCTTTAAAACAGTAAAACTTCGTAGTACTGCAACTCACTATTGCTGTTCACTTTCAGAATGTTGTTGATGGAACTCTGAATTCACTGAATCAGCTGAGAATATAACATAAATATATTTAAAGTAAATAGATTAAATAGATTCAATTATTGTAATATACTCTAAAACTACTTCTGCAGGAGAGAGCCTCCAACAAAGCTCATGTGAGTCTGAATTAATGTTTATTGATTCTTACTGTTTCATGACTTCCTTTTCCTTTCCTTCATTTTATTTATTTGTTTGTTTGCTTTATGGCTGTATTTTAAATCACTAGTCTCTTTCAAAACTCAAGTATATTTAAAAGAGATTTAGAAATATACTTTTCAGACAGTATATTCAGTCCCAACGAAAACCAAGACTGTCTCTGAGGCCCTGATTACACAAGGCTTTTAAGCACTTGCTACTGGGACCAGCTCAAAAAAAAGTACATTCTTAAATACCGTGCTGAAACAGCATTTCAGTTACTACACATCAGTAACTATTCACAAATAAGCTGCTAGACTTCAGCATAGAGTTGATTCTGTTCAGTGCTGGGATGAAGTGAATTTTTCAGTCTCGCTGTGGTACTACACAGTGCTAAGTAATCTCACTGTGAGACTGACACTTGAGCCAGCAAGGAAACAAGAGACAATTTTGACAGCACACCCACCAGGTATCTCCTTTAAGGGGAGGTAGTTAGCCAGTCACATCCTTGATGTACAGGCCATGCTTTTGTTGAGAAATGCCTTATTCGTCCCACTGTAGCTTTACCACAAAATGGTATTGTCTTCTGTTCTGTCGGATCTATGCCTACATCTCTGCATGGTGAATTTAAAGCACTAGTGGACCATGACTTGCAAGCAGCAATTGTTCCAGGAAGGCAGATCACAAGCTCCTCTAGTGTTCATGTTGAAGCTATAGAGTTATGTCCCTCTTGGTCTCCTCAGGCAGGCAAAAAGCTGTAACATCAGACAGTCATGATGTTCTGAGTATCATCTAGCAGTGTCATCACCTGTAGAGCAAATACAGGCACCAAATCTGAGATGAAGAATTAAGATCCTAGCTTTTAGGTGTTGGGTGGGATACATTATAATGTTATCCATTACACTAAGCTCCTCACATTTCTACTGCTCATACCTATATTATTTCTTCATAAGAGAACACTTAAATGATTATTTATCACATTAAGTGTCTGCACCTTTTCTACTAACTTTGTATCTTGAACAGATTGCATTTATTATATTGTATTGGTGGCAAACACCTGAGTGATACAGCAAATCACAAAGTTTGTAAACAATTACAATAACTTACAGCAGAAATGTAAGACAAAATATTATGTAAAAAGTATGCAAAATTAAGAATAATTGTGAAGTTGTTCATTCTGCTTTTTTGAAACTATGAATAATTACTTGTTGAAAATGTCACATCATATAAATGATGCTATAGTTCTGTTATATATTTTCTTCTGATCTTCCTAAAGGTGCACACAATGTATTTGCATTAAGATGTTTCTAAAGGTTATAGGATTATTGAAAAACATAACAAAGCAGACTTTATCAAGTGAGGTTAAACTTGTTAATGTATCCACCTGCAAGGTTTCCCTGACAGGAAAGGAAACATTAATGCTTGCACAGAGCATGTAGCAGATTTTTGCTGTTTGAACTTACTGGAAGAAGAGCAAGAATGACAGAGACAATAAAATGAATAATACTTTTGTGGTGGTCTCAAAGAAGCAGAGAGAATGTTAAGTATATTATACATCAAACTTGCAAATGTACATGTGAGAGTGCTAAGATTTTGCCTTCACTATGGAAAAGTCTCAGGCATTTCTCAAAGTATTTGGAGATTAATCTTTCATCACTGACATCAAAATGGATGTTCAATACTCATGTACAAATAATGAATAGGAAGGCAGAAAAGTAAATATATTTTAAAAGTTCCTTTTTAATTTAAGTAAAAGAGCTGAGCAGAAAAAGAGATCTGGCATAGAGATGCTTCTGTAATGATACCCTGAAGAATACATATCCAGAGCTCTAAATATACTTTTCTCAGAACTCATTCAGATTCTATTACATTAAAGAAGAGACAATTAATTTCAACTGACTTAATACACATTTATATAATGTCAGGCTATTTTAGCTTGAAATAAACAATGGTGCAAGGCTAATACCCATCACTAGGCTATGTTTTCTTTTTTTGTCACAGAACTGTCAGAAGCATGCTGAAGTAACTGATGTCTGAATAAGAGAGAGGTGGGAATTCAGATGCTTGGGAAGAATGGGAGGCAGCTGGAGTAATTGTCATTGATGGATGTTTTTTCTAGAGCTGTCAGTAGTGCAATCAGAAGTGCCACTGACATTTAGTTTGTCATCATTAGCTTTTCAAATCAACAATTTAATAAAATAAATTTGGGTTAGAACTTATTTCATACCGTCAGCAAACTGATGGAAAATATCTCTATAGGTACTTACAATTATATTTTCAAAGTTGCCTTCATGGCCTTTTCCTTTCAGACCAAAACTCAGATTTTACAATACTCAGTTCTCCCTGAAAAAAAATAAAAAGAGAAGAATTCTGTGGCTAGAAAACATTCAGAATTATGACCGTAAGAAAGGGATTTCCACTTTCCTGTACCTTCATCTATACTGATTTTAGTGATGGCCGTTATTTCATTATTTCATTATTATTATATTATTATTTCATTATTTATGCTTCTTTGTCAATAAAACAAAAACAGAAACAAAACCAAAAACAAACACATTGATAGCTGTTAATGTCAGTGGATAACTCTACAGTAACAGTTCAAAAAAAAATCTCTAAGTGAACAGAAAAGTTAGTCTAGAAGAAAAGCTTTTTAGAAAAATATTTTCATTACTAAATTAACTTGGCATATCTACTGATCAGTTGTAAAAGAAACATGAACTCAATCACATAGTGGTGGATTTGACTTGCAGTCTGTGCACAGCTACCATACCTGCTCTGGGTACAGCACCAGGAACAGAAACTTGTACTTGAGGGAAGAGATCAGGCTTTACAGATGAAAAAGATATTTTCCTTATGAGAGGGCAATATCAAGGCAAGATTAAGCATATTTCAATCGGATAGCATCATAGAAATGGTAACGAATGATGAAAAATCGTCTGATTATTGTGGTTTAACCCCTACAGGCAATTAAACTCTCTTTCACCAGATGAGACAGGAGAGAGAACCAGAAAGATAAAAGTGAGAGAACTCGTTGGTTGTAATAAAGAGAGTTATGAAAATAGGTAAAGCAAAAGCTGCATGTGCAAGCAAAACAAAACAAGGAATTAATTTGTCACTTCCAGTCAGCAGGCAGATGTTCAGCCACTTCCAGGTAAGAAGTGCTCATTGCACATAAGAGTTTAGTGGAAAGACAACTGCTACCACTCCAATCCCTTTCTCTTTTACTCCAGCTATTGTTGCTGAGTATGACACCATATGGTATAGGAAACTCCTCTGGCCAGTTTGAGTCATCTGTTCTGTCTATGTCCGCTCTCAGCTCCTTGAGCACCTCCAGCCTCCTCACTGGAAGGACAGCACAAGAAGTAGAAAATTCTTTGGTGCTGTGTAAGAACTGCTCTGCAATCACTGGTATGTTATCATCAGTATTTTCACTAAAAATCCAAAACACAGACTCATACAAGCTCACAAACTCATACAATTAACTCTATCCACTGACAAAGTAGTGTGCAGGCACTCCTAAAGCCCATAGCAAATATTGTGCCTACCATCTCTTGCCCAACATATGAAGTTCCCAAAACTTCCCATCTGCCAGACTTTAGCTTGTTACAAAGTGATGACAGTGCATGAAGTAATGTTAGTGAAGAAAAAATGTGAAATACCTGCTGAGCTCAGTAAATGAAAACTAAAGAGGTAAGATGAACAAAAGGAGCTTAGGAATGAGCTTTAATTCCACCATCTGGATCAACCTCCTGCAGCCCAGCTTGGCAACTATCCCTCATTTCTGTGCCTGCTGAGATTCACTTATTTTCATTTCCTGAGTAGCAGTTGAACAAGGCTAAAGAACAACTTTTTTTTCTGCAAGGAGTTACGGTACTTCTTCAGTATTTTGTCTATCTTAGAACAATATTAAAAGAAAAAGTCTCCAAGCATTGCAGCTTCATCCATGAAAGATGTTCTTTCTTCAGGCAGCTCAAGTTCAGTCTAGTAATGCTCATGACATGATGTCCTCATCCCCTTTAGAGGACCAGACTTGACTCACAACAGTAGGTCCTTTATTTTTGAACAGTAATATTGAACAGCACTTTCTACAGTCTTCCTTGGTTTGTAAATAACTTTGGATCTCTCTGACCTTTGTTCTTTTCTGGTTCATGGAAACCATGAAATTTTCAATCCCTGAAGGGTTACCTAACTGATTCCTAGTAGCCATTTCACTTTCTACAGCAAAGAAACTATTTAGGTTGCATCTATATGTCAGCCATTTGAAGTACTTTCACACTCATGCCTTCAATGTTTGTATTAAAAAATATTCCCATCTTTCAGTACGGAAATGGTGAAAAGATTAGATATTTCATATATTATCAGTCTAGTCATGTCAAAAAGCAATTAGTATTCATACTCCCTCCTCCTACAGGACTCAAAAATAGCAGCAGGAAGCCCTCATGGCATTTTGTTTTTATTTCTGATTTTCTTCCTACATTAGATTTCTTCTCATCTTAAATTTCTTTCTTTTTCATTCCTTTCCCTAGGTATTTAATGATATAAGGGTATGTTCACTACTCACAGCAATAACAGTGGCACTTTTGATGAAGTCTTAACTCCTGTGCAATTATGCCGTAGATTTTATCTTTGCATCTGATTGAAAGTTCATTGTAACCAATAGAGAGCCTGTCAATTTCTGTTGCAGAACTATGTTCCAGATTTTTTCTCAGATGTATTATAAAGTATTTGTCTGTAATGAGAATTTATTGTAGTTTCCTTTCCACACATCACTCAGAAGTGGTTGTGCCTCATCAGAGAACCATAGATGTTCCAATTAATTCCCTCAATAATGTAAAAAAGTCCGAAAGAGTTAATGACAACTACAAAACATTACGTGGAACAGGAGACACTTCTAAATGCACCTGACAAGGAATTAGAAAGGCAGAGAAGGAATGAAATTGAATTGAACTGACAGCTACTGAATAATAACAATGATGGTGCTGCAACATACACTCACTGACAAAATTTTGCACATAAGTCTGAAAATCAGTGTATAACTCTACAAGCAAATGAAGGTCTGTAATAATGAAACAAAAATACAAAGATGTTGCTGGTATTTTTAGAATTTTTGGAAATTGAGAATGGTTCTAACTGGCTACAGCAATCTGAGAAAGAGAATGCTTTCCCACCTGTATGACAGAGAAAGCCACTTTAACTACCTGAACAGAGGGTGACAATATTTCCTCCTGCACCACTTCTAGGGGAGGAGATAGAGGAGTCAAGACTGAATGAGTAATGTTAAGCCCTGGAAGAAGGGGCAGCTGGAGGGAAGGTGGTTTGTTTGATTTATTTATTGTTATTATTTCTCATTGTCCCACTCTATTTTAACTGGTAACAAATTGAATTAGTCTTCCTCAAGACGAGTCTTTTTTGCTGGTAATGGTAATTAGTGAGTCTTTCCCCTATCCTTATCTCAGCTTGCTAGCTTCTTCCTTTTATTCTCTTCTCCTGTCCTGTTGAGGAAGGGGAGTGAGAGAGTGGCTGTGTGGACTCCTGTCAACCAGCCAAGGTTAGCCCACCACAATATGTACAGTTCCCAATCCAAAAGATCTTTATCTATTATTTAGACTTCCCAGTCTCAAGAGTCTTACGGTTTGAATTACTATCTTTTTCCACTGTCACGGTCTTATGATTTTTGTTAACTGGCATTCCACATCGTAACATCATATAAGGCACTGGGAGTTAAACAGTTAATGCTCCAGTTCTGTGGACTGCCGAATTTCCAGGTACCTGGCTCTCAGAAGAGAACTCCATACCCCAGAGGACTTTGTATTCCCATTCTCCACCCACAGGGAAAGATAAACCTGCACGCAAGTCCCGAGATTTCCTCTTTTGCTGGTCATCTCAGCAGCGGAGGATCCCCAGCTGTTTTGCCTTCAGCTTTAGCATAAGGCCTTCAGTTTCGGACACTCTCTCTCTCTCTCTTTATTTGATTTATTAGCTCAATTCCAATTATATTGTATTA
>JANHGO010003802.1:0-26279 GCA_024606505.1 Aquila spilogaster | reverse complement strand
ATGATGATTTAGCAGGACATCATGAAAAAGACTGTGTAGTTTTTCATGTAATGTTGTGCTTGATCCCCACACTGGGACCCAGTTGGATCGAAAGCAGCTTTGCAGAGAAGTACCGGGGCAGGCTGGTGGGGTGGCGGATGCTCGGGGGAAAGGGGATTTGCGAGGCTGGAGTGCAGTGCTGCACCTGGTGCCGAGCGCAGGGATCCTGCCACGGGAAGGTCCCGCGGCGGCGGGCGCTGGCAGTGCGGATCCGTTCCCACCCGTGCGTCGTGGCACTGGGTGGCACTAAGCCCCGCACCGCCGGGAGGTGAGCGAGAGTGGGTCAGGTAACGCTGCTCCTACATGAAACCGCACCCGGCACAGCCATCCCTGAGAGAGCTCTGAAGTACGAACAGCAATGGAAATACACCCATCTGAACTTCACTGTCATCTCTTCAACTTGTCGAAGAATTTCTGTGCGTAGTTGCTTGGCTAATGTGAGCCACGTTCCCTGCTGGTGCAGGTAATTGCACCATCAGGGAGGAAACGTGATACTCTGAGAAGTTATAGAAGGGATCCACACAAACTACTTGAAACCCCTCAATAAAAGGTTTTCCACGCAGGCTTGGAAAGGTCATGCAATGTGGAAAAACAGATAGGATCAGAGCCTAAATCGAGGATTGCTACTTAGCAGTTCTTAGCGACTGACTCTTGAGACTGTTCTACATGTCCTTCATGCTGCAAAAAGATTTACAACATCCACCATACACAAAAGATGCTATAGAGCTGTTTTTCAGTGTTACCTGATCGAAAACTGTGAAAAAAATCTTCCTGAGTCAGACTCCAACAACACTCTGAAACCAGCACATGCTCAGTTCTTATCTGCTCTGACTGAAAGTTTTAGGGTTCAGTTTTTCCAGATATTCCCCTGCAGCAAGAAGCTTTGGAAGGAAGCTGTGGTTAACCACTGATACTGGGATTTCAGCATGTGGACTTTGGAACCAATAACAACAAAAAGAAGAAAACCAACCCATATCTGTTTAAGTTCTGTCTCTATGGTAAAACAAGAGAGGTGAACAACACTGACTGCAAAACAATAAAGCAAAGAAATAGACATCCAAAGTGGCCTGGCAGTGCAGCATCAGTGAACAAATCAGAACACACGCACACACGCAAAAGGGGCACGGGGACAATTCTTGACACCCAACGTTCTAGAAGATACCTGCTGCTGAGCAGAGTTCAGCAACATTTTTTATTTCTTAATACGCGGTGTTCTAACATCCTTTCGTAAATGTGCTGAACCGAGAATGAAGAAATAAACCACGGGCAGGCAGGGGACAGAAAGCAAATCTCACAGCACAGCCCAGCACAGCACGGGGCAGCCGGCGGCGGTACTACCTGCGGCAGTGGCTTGATTTCTCCTTAAGGGGTCACTACTCAGCAAGGAGGGAGCCCTCTTCGGCTAAATGTGAGGCAGCGCTCGGTGACCGAGTGCGCTGTTAAATAATCTCGCTATGACCTGGGTTTCTGTGCTCTGCAGAATTTGTGTGCTCAAGGTAAACATTACCTTCACGATACGCTCACTACTATTAGATAATAATCCCGGATAATTATCAGCAGAGCCCTGAGCAGAACATGGGCTGGGCTGAGCTGTCATCACAGGCCTTTTTGTAGCATCTGCTACAGTGAGAAGACCCTAGGAGCCTGGAGATTAATCTAAAATTAAGGAAATGCCAAATTCCTGACTACCTGGCACTGTCTCTGCCAGAAATTGGAGTCGTTTATTGAGAAAACATACCAGAATTCTGTCCCTAAAGTAAGCCTATTATTTCTAGAAGGAAGAACGTGATTCATTTTAGGCAATATGTCATAGATCTGCAGCAGAAAGGTGAGATTTACTTCTGCACACACCACTGCTAGAGAGGCAGACTTCTAACACCTAAGTCTGTTTCTTCTCCTTTTGTGCTGCCAGCTGTGAGGTGCTTTATCAGAGTTGGTAGCAACTAACTTAACAATGTGTTTAAAAAAAAACAAAAACAAACCTTTTCTCCCCTCCATTGTGGATAGCACATAGCACAGTATTTTCGGCTGCTGTAACATGGTTCAGTCTAGAGACCCTAAAGCACTTGATCAGTTCCCACATTCAAAGGCCATTTTGGACTTCCTGAAATAGAGGGATGTGATCCTTTACAACTTTCCCTGCAGTAGGAGCCATATCTCAGATGTGTTGCGTGGCCTGCTAAAGAACAGAAGTCAAATTAGCACATACGTCACTTCATCATAGGACAGGTAGAAGAGAGGTTTCCACTTGTCACCAACGTGTAGCAGGTAGAGACCACATGTGGAGCTTTTGATCTCCTTGCTCTCTTCATCTAAACTTCTTTGGTGTAGAAGCAAAGCTCTGTCTATGCCCCAACTCACCCAGCTATTGACAGTCTGGCTACTCTGACCTTTATGCAGTTGTTCACATCATGCAGAGTGAACACAAAATGCTGCGAAGTCTGATTATTTATTTACATGAACATCTTAAGAAAATGCAATGCAGGGCAAAAGAGACTGATCAGTAAACAAAAATAAATAAAGGCTCTACCAGAGTAACAAACAGTTGAGTAAAATGTCAACAATCTGATTTTCTTTTGGTTCTTTACAAATATACTGCTCATACAGAGGGAACTTAGCTTCAACCGCTCTGAGGTTCCAACACCCTACAAAAAAGAGTAAAAAGTGTTTAGAGACTGTTCTTTTTGAACTGAAAATGCACAAATTGGTTCCTTAGTCAGTAGAGTTAACCTCAGTCTCAGGATATTCTTCAGGCAGCTGAAGGACTGCCGATTTCTTTTGCTAAATTTGATTTTCCCTTAAAACACATAAAATCTGCACAAAAGTAAAACCACTTGTTGCCACTCAGGGCAAGAAAGTGGTATGCAACATCAGCATGAATACAAGTAAGTGGTAAAGATGTATCCTAATTGTGACTCTGAATACAATGTATTCTCATTTTTAGTTGGACTTGAAAGTATGTTAGCAGCTAAGTACCCAATCTTTGACATGTGCTCAGCTGAGTCAGGGCAACAGTAGTAGCTTTTGTTCTACTGACATTTTTGAAGATGCAAATCTTGATTACATAAATGTATCCTAAGAGCGGTTTAAAGGTCAAGATGACAAACCAACATCTTTGGCAACATCAGCAATAGTGACAGGTGATGACGTCCCATTAACGTCTCTTTTCAGGAAATGGCACGCTTTGGAGTTGTTTGTACATGTGTCTGTATATATGTTGCTACAAACAAGAACTGATAGTCTCCAATTTACCAACAACTTTTACGGACTCAGTTTGTGAAAGTTCAGGAAACTGTCACAACACGAGAAAAAATTACAGTTTCAGAACTTTTTAGATCTTATAATCATAAGTGCTAGCGACATCAACGCGCAATGTGGAATGAATGAAAGGAAAAAGCATATTAGTGGACATAAGCTTTTTTTTCTTTAAAAGTGTATCAATGCAAAATTTCTACAGGCTACACACTACTGAAGAACATAGAACCATACAACCATTTAGGTTGGAAAAGACCCTAATGCTCATCAAGTCAGACCATCACTTAACACCACTAACTCCATCACAAAACCACGTCCCTCAGTGCTGCATCCATGCATCTCTTAGATAACCTGCAGGGACAGTGACTCTACCACTTCCCTGGGCAGCCTACTCCAGTGCCTGACCACACACTCCATGAAGAAGTTATTCCTAATCCCCAATCTAAACCACCCCTCGCACAACTTGAGGACATTTCTTCCTGTACTAAATATAATCATATTATAACCACAAATGTGGCCCCCGACAATACACTAAATTAAAATATGTAGTAAATGAAAATCTGTTCAGAGAAATAATTTTAGCAGGCCCATATACGAGGCAGTAAACTTCTCCAGCACCAACAGGACTGATAGATCTGTTACTACAGTTGTGTGACTCCATTGATGAGTGTTTCATCCTCATACTATGCTTTCATCAGAATTAAAATTTATTTTATTTTTAGTGAGTATTGAGAATTCATTTAATCTATGTGCAGATACTCTCACTCAGGACAAAATAAAAATCTTTAAGTTCAGACCAATTCTCTTGGGAAGCTAATTAAGTTTAACCATATTAAACTCACTTCTGATTAAAAATGCCAAAACAAAGCTTTAATGTGGTTTGACAAATTCCCTTTAAGTGCACATCTGCTCTGGACCCAGACTGATGATAATCCTTGTTATCCTGGTGCACCCACAAGGGACCCATAGGCCTTCCAAATCAGATCAGCACTCTATGGGCACGAATCCAAGGTGGTCTGTGCCTCATTACAGCTAGCACACGTCCCTCAGCTCTGCGGCAACACATGTCAGAAGGGACATCAGTCCCAGCACCTTTGAAGGCTGCACCCATGCACTGAAAATCTGTGCTTTGCCCAGTGGCTGTGGTCAAGCTGCCTCTGCCTCTGAACTGACAAGAACTCCAGGTGTTACTGTGTCTTGTGTATTTCACTCCACTGTTGTGGCCCCTCTCCCTTCCTGTGGCCCCCTCCTCTGCCCAGTGGGCTATCACCAGTACAAAACTCCACCCTACTGCAAGAGCAAAAGGATGCTCCCAATGGGAGGCAATTAACCATGGTGCGTTATTATTCCAGTGTCATGTGCTAAATGACTGGGTGAACCTAAAGGGTCTCCAAGGGCTCCACTTCAAGCTACCTTTACCCCACAGGGCCTGTGAAGCCATCAGCTTGCCTTTGGAGTCAATCAGTGCAGCCCAAGTATACTTGAGTGTGTTTTGCCTGTGCTGCCAACCAAGGTTGCAACAGCCTTCTTCATGAGATTATCTCAGTGGAATGCAATCTGCACGATATCTTATCTCCAAGACACCCCTGTGGCCATGTGGGGAATCTAGAAGTCTCTTTTTACCAAAGAGGGAAAGGAGTTAGAAAGGAGAAAGGATTTAGATGTAACTACTCTCTGCTTTGTGGCTCCAGACTCTAAATGATCTGGTAACCAACACAGCACCCTGAAGCAGGCACACAGGCCCTCCATTTAGAGCACTGTGACTGCTCAGTGCCTGGCAGATTTGTACAGCGATATCTGCTAAGCAGCCACCCACCCAAGCTATGAGTTAGAAAGGTTAACAACACAATAAGATGTCTGGATGAAGCTTAGGACTTTTCAATGCTTTCTCAGGCCAAAATTGGAACAAAAATATCAGGGGAGGAAAAAAAAAAGAAAAAAAAGAAAAAAAAGGAAGATACCATAGGAAGAGAATGGCAACAGGGTACGCTTCTTCCCTCCTACCTGTGGTAACAACCACTGGTAAAAATGCCTTCTCCCTGAGGGGGGAGAAGTTCGAGCTCAGCTTCCTTCATCTGTATGGAGGGATACGAATGCACATCTCCCATCCCTCAGAAGTTACCCAGGCACTTAGGTACTTAGGCCACAGATTTTGCACCAGTGGAATACATAAGAAAGCAGAAATTAGAATTCAGATCACACTTTCCTTCATGTAAGCATTCTAGCCACTGTCATGCTTCCTCTGCCTCTGGACCAGTGTGTGGGTATATCAAGGGCATTCTCTCTTTTCTAAGCGTACCAATAATTCTGGCCCCATAAGGCAGGCACACAGATGTACATTTTTTTTTCAGTAGATTTCACAGAGATATCAGCTTTTAAATGCAGTAATAGGTGTTTTTTTTTTTTTTTTGTTTTGTTTTGTTTTAATCATTAATACACAAAATGAAGAATGAGACTTCTCCCATCCACATACCTCACCGCAAACGCAGACACATTCAGAACTCAGCAAATTCAGAACTGCTGTGATTCAACTGCAGCCCTTGTAGCCCACGATGCTGGATGAACAGCAGTAAGCAAAAATACATTGCATGTGGGGAGGGGAGTCTCTGCGTGGGCTTTGTCTTCTCTATAACTCTTCTTACTGAAATCCTAAGCAGAAGTGAATACTCTGTTAGAAAGGAAGTACAGTCACTCCACTTTTCTTTTAAGTTCTTTCAACCAGCAAAATAATTAAGATGCACTTAATTAAATTCTGAACCATTGGTAAAGTTCCCTACCGTGCTTTATGTGTATAAGACATATATAGCAAGTCTCGACAGTTCAGCTGAAGCTGTAAAAGTTTGTGTGATTAATTACTGTGTGTTTAAATCCCTGATTTAGCAGTCATTTTACTGAGCATACAAGTATTTCTATGGCAGCTCCTTTGCTTAAGGTACAGACATACGTACCTTTGAGAAACAGGATTTGGGAAAGGCTCTTTCAGAAAGTTTTCATGGCCTTACCTTTCCAGGTAAGCATAACTTTGGTTAAAATCTCTCTGATTCGCCATTACTGCAGTCAAAGTTTCTCAGCTGAAACTTTCAGTGCAACTTTTTTTTTCTTTTTTTTTTTTTGAGTAATACATTGTTTTCACCAAGTCGTTTCAGAAGGTGCATGTACTTCCCATCACGGCCAAGCAGAAGATAATTTTGGTAGGCTCGCCTCAAAAAGAGAAATATGGTGTGCAGGGGTATCATTTCACACTGTGAAATAAGGATTGAAGTGAAAGGTTAAATAAGAAACTAGTCAAGTGATAAATTAAAGCCCAGGGAAATTCGGTTATTTCAAGCCTTCAAAAATAATGTTTTGAAATTGTGTAAAATGCAGTACTGTGGTGGGGAGGGAGGAGGTGGGGTGTTTCCTGCAGACAGGCCAGAGCAAAACAATGCAGTTGTATGCTCTGAAGTCTGCCAACTGTAGGGTAAAAACTGCACCCCAAAATACAGCTGGGTGCTCCGTAGTTACCCTGAGAACAGAACACCAGGCTGACAAGACGGCAGCTGGGAGCATAGATGTGGAAAACTATTCTCTACGTGCCTTGTTGCCATTAGTCTGCTTTAGGAGTCTGTGTAGCTGGGTGTTAAGGTGGACAGGCCTTTGACTTGACCTTTGATCACCATTTTTATATTCTTTTGCTTTGCATACCATTTAGCAAGTGCCTGGAGATTCAGATCAGCACTGGGCTTCATCATATTTCTAAAAGCACACGGTGACTTCAGTGATCTGTAAGGAAGCACTGATTCTGAACTGTTTGTAGGAACATGTCTCCTCTTCACATATTAAATACTTCCATTTTTTCCCCCCGCATGTATAGAGGCAAGGTGTCAAGTCACATTTCCCTATTGTTCTTCCATGATCAGAGGGATTGGACCTCCGTTGGCACTTTCTCCTGTTTCCTTGGCACCCTGGAAATCACTAAGCTATCTCTCTACTGAACGATTGCCAAGGGGATGTCACAGTGACATTTTAAAGGACCTTCTCTTTTGTTTTCACGGCTGTATAAAATCATGAATGAAGTATTGCATGTTGTTTGGTGGAGGTGGGAAAATTGAATTCAGCATAAAATATTAGAGATAGGGCTAAATATAACTGCGTCTGGCAAAAGGCGTGGTAAGGAAGGTAGTGAACATGGAGTGAAAGTTGAAAAAAAAACCAGAGGTCAGATCCCTGAGGGTGGATAGCCAATTCAGTTCCTTTGAAGTCTATGGAAATAGTGATTTACACTCCTGAAAATTTGGCCTTAACACATCATGACTATTTCCAGATGAGTTCTAGTTTAACACCGATAGCGAATAGACTTGCTGTTTGCTGACTAATTCCTCCCTTTTTAAAGGAAGTTGGAGTGGTGAGTCCTGCTGGAGACCCCCGGCATTGTAAGTGCCTTCATGTAATCAGACTGGTGTGACTTCCTCTGTTGATAAAACTTTTGTAAAATAGTCTTTGGACAAAACTCTGTCCAGATCCTCAGGGCTCACACGCACATGCACGCACGCACAGAATAGGACTCCGGGGATGCTGCGGGGCCACACAGGTCCCAGTAAGTGCAGTACTTCAGCACACTTGAAGACCTAAATACATGTCTGTTTGGGGTTCTTTTGGATCACTGAAAAATTCCTACAAGCTGTGCCCTGGCTGCCAAGTTTCAGTCCTTAAAAATACAAATAACTGGGATCTGGGTGCTCCCCTTTAGGGCAAAGTTTTTTAAAAACCTTCATTAATCCTAACCTTAGGAAAACAATGCAGGACTCAGTTGTCAGGGAATAAAATGTGTGGTGCCTGTGACACTAAATTCTTTCAAGTGGTTTTAATTGACTCATAAAACATTCAAAACTGAGCCAAGACAGGAATCCTACTACCCTGAATATTCTAGGCCTGAACAGCTTGCTAGTAAAGCACTGAAAATTGAACGTAATTGAACAGAAAAATAATGCATTTAATAGCAACTCCTTCTGCAAGTTTATTCATGAGTTAAAGTTAACAACAAATGTGCTATTCCACCAGTTCAGACCTTTGTTCATAAATAACCCACAGGAGGACTGTGAATATGCCCATTAGAAGGGAAAACACATAATTGGTAGTTGCTAATTTGATCACTATGCATAGTTCTAAGCTGGCCCATTAAGCAAACACACTTAAACCTATAGTTTGAACTATCTGTCACACATACTGCAGAGAACTTGGTAGTGCAGAGGCACCATCTCAGCTATAGGCCTGAGTTTCCAGATGGGAAGCCAACATTATAAATTGAAAACAGGGTGTGAATTTAATAATGGGACTGACAGACACCACTTTTTTCAGTGCATACTGACTTCTGTTCTCTGTTAAGGGGTATTACCTATTCCTTCTTTACCAAGGTTTCATTCTCCAGTGAGATGAATGAAAGTCAGCCTCTCACTAGCTCTTGGCTTTCTTTAGTCTGTCACTTTAACTGTGAAAGAGAAAAATACTCTACAGCAAAAGCAAAGAGAATAGAGTTAAGCAAATCCTGATGATTTGGTAGGAGCCTGTCACTGAGATGTGAGAGGTGTCAAAAGTGCCTTAAAATGTTCTGGGGTGCACCGGTAACTGAGGCAGGGGCACCAAGGGGTTGTGTAGCAGCACTGGGGATACCAAAATATTACAGAGAGAAAATGAGGAAAGAGATTTTTGTGAAGTTCCTTGACAAACTGTCAATTGCCAAGGGACACTGACCGAAAGAAAATCCCTTAACTCTCCAAAGGATTACCCCTGTGAGACTGAGCAAGAAATTTATCCAAGAACGGTATCCATGGGGAAGGCATACTTTCAATGAGCTCCAGTAAGGGTTAACAGAAAGTACCTGCAGTTGCCTTCTCTTGAGCTATGGCAAGTAAGAGGAGCCTTCTCATTCAGTATTGTCAAATCTGTGATCCTGTTTGAAGCCAGTGAAACATGTATCCAAGATTAAATTAATTCCATGTCATAGAGATGGAACCCAGGGTAAAGAAATTTAAAAAGATAACTGACTTACTTGCAAATACCACAGTCATCTGTATGGTTTTCAGTGATGCAGAGTCATATATGCAGCAAAAGAAAACAGAGGTATTATACTCAGCTCATTCTGCAAGGAAATTGGAAAAAAAAAAATTGCCACAGATGCAGAGCTCTGGGATCGTGATGGAAAGATGGATGTTTTGCTGGAGTCTATAATAAGCCTGTAGAACAACCGTTCTCAGCAGGCTGGTTTTTGACAGGCAGAAAGAAATAAACAGCATAACAGAAATTAATGCAAGTGTCGGACGATTACAGCAGGACTTTTTAGTGCTGTTTAGTAAATGTGAACAAGAAACTAACATCAAGCAAGGCAAGGGAACAGGCAAGAAAATTGGCCGGGAAAGGAGAACAGTCCCATCATTCCCCTACTCAGTGCTACA
Source organism: Aquila spilogaster (assembly GCA_024606505.1). NCBI lineage: Eukaryota > Metazoa > Chordata > Aves > Accipitriformes > Accipitridae > Aquila > Aquila spilogaster. The sequence goes on along the minus strand of JANHGO010003802.1, from coordinate 16,554 downwards.
GCCCTGGAAAGCTGGGTTGGCTGGTGCCCTGCACTGTCTCAGACCTCCAATTTCTCTGGATGCAGAGTAGGCAGAATTAGGCATGCCACATTGCCCTCCAGGTTTTCCTACCTCCTTTCATCTCCTGGAGGTAGCAATGGAGTACTTTGGACTTAAGAGCAGGAAGCAAAATCAGTTTTGCCTTTGCTTCTGAAAGGTCTTGGGATGGCCTTGGTTTGAAACCTCACTAGAGCCTCTCTGTATAGACAGATACCCTTTAACAAAGTGTGAAGTAATGGATAAAGAAATCTCTGGTGTGCCTAAGCTGAAATGCAGTCTGCAATTGCAGATGGTCCAGCAGGTGCATGACTTGTCTACAGCAATGGGATGCAAAAGATATTAAAGAATCTGATGAAGTGCCTGATGGTCAGGGACACCTCAAGAAAATAATAAGTCACACTGATACATATCCCAGTGTTCTGGCAAAAATAAGTAACTGAATGAATGTCCTGAGCAAAGTGATGAGAGATAGAAGAAAAGCTGGACTAGTTTGGAAAGAATAATTATCTAGCAAGAGTTACTGTAGTAAAATTAAAATAGTTAAGTATCTGCAAAGCAGTCAAATGCAAATGCTTCTCCCCATGACCAAGTCACAAAGACAGGCCTAGTTTTGAAATGATATTTACAGAACATACCATAGTCTCTCAGGTAAGTTAATGGCTTTGGCAGGCTGAAATCTGACACAGAGAAAGAAACTCTCTCACTACCCATGGGACAGCAAAGTTAAGTGCCCTAGCACCCAAGATGACCCTATATACTGCGGCCTGGGCCACCTGAGGGTCTGGATGAGATGCATGTAATAAGACCGGCTGAGGATAAATGTACCCATGTGCCAGGGTAACTACTTTATCTGCCAAAAGCATGCAGATGCACCAGTGTTTGGCTGTGCCTGTCTGATGGCATGTGATCATGGACATCTGTATATTTGCATTTTTATAAGATGCTGTGGAGGTATTCAGCAGCTCTTGGCGTCTGAAATGTTTTAGGGGGCAAGTTCAGAAATTCCCTGTGGGTCCGGCATGCCCCTGGTCCTATGCAAAATTAGCACAAGATTTGAATAGACTTCCTACTCCCGTGTGTTTATGATCTTTCATTCATTTATGTAGGGTGATATTTTCATCACCTTTAATCATCTGCATTTTTAACTGAAGGACGTGATTAAACCTTTCTTTTCCTTCACTTTCCTCATGTTCTTTAAGAGCCTGCATATTCCTCCAGTAAATGCCCACGCCAGAGCGTTGATTTTTTCCAGTTTAACAGCTTGCTTGCTCCCTTTGCCTTAAACCAGATGTCTTTCACCTCCTCATTATGCAGAAAGACCCATTCATTTTTCAGAGAGGAAATGCTCACAGCTTGGACACTGCTGAGCCAACTTCTCTACCACAGTCTAGAAGCTGCACCGACTCACCCAACAGAAAATCTGACCAATCCTTCAGACATTGCGTGTTACGTTTACATGTTGTGGTTTCATTTAAAGCAGTTTATCTTTGTTCTTACCAAACAAAAATGTGAAGAATTTACAGACCAGTTTAAACAAGGAGGTGGGATCTGAGTCAGCTTCTTCAGTCATCAGTGATTTTACATGGTCGATTAATTACCATTAGCTCTAACATCCACGAGTGCCTTCTGTTAACCACCAAGCAAATCATGATGTTCACCTCCAAGAAATGTCATTGGTTCTTGAAAAGATTATCAACAATCCCATTCCCTTGGCTTAATTGGAATAATTCCTAGTTTTTAAGATGTCACTGTAATGACTCCCAGTTGAACAAAGATGGAAATGAAGAATGATGTGAGAAAGTGTTTGATTCAGGGAAGTACTTCAAAGCTGTGACAGAACCATAAAGATGAAAGATCTTCAAAATGTTGCTCCAGAAACTTCTGAGCACTGTCTCATCTGATATCCTTATACAGGACACAAAGTGTGTTTCTGTTTGACCCTTTCTGGCTGGTATCCCTCCGGATGCCAAGTGGTCTTAATCTGAGATGCGATATAGGACATACTGAACTGGCCTTCTTACCAGCCAGGGTGTTCCACCAAGTAACAGACTGTATTGGGGTCCTACACATACTACAGGCCTCAGACATTTTTGAGAAAGGCTGTTCACACCAAATTAACCCTAGAGGGACAGATCTACAACTCACAGAATTCAGAGCAAATAGTAATACAGAACCTGTACTAGATACAGAAAAAGTCATTGACGGAAAGAGAGAGAAAAAAAAACCACATAGAATGGGGTTTTGTGTTGTGCTGGTTCACATACCACTTTCAGAAATGTTAATGCTCCTAAGAATATGTGAGACAATGAAGACAGGTTTTGTTCCCTTTAGACATTGATTCAAGACAGCAACAGGTTGATCCCAGTAGCGTGCAAAAGGTCAGACTTTGCTCTGGAAGGGCACCAGATGATCACTAATGTCAAAGTACAAACTCAGAACTCTTGCTGTAGTCATTTTACTGTGTCTGAAATGATGCCAGTGGAAGATGATTGCCACTGTGGTACAGGCTACTGACTGGTGTATGTGCAACTTCCTCTTTCCTGTTCCTTGTCTGAAATCATTTTCCCACAATCTTTTAATGGCTTCTGCCTTTCTTGGGTCTGGATATGTTGAAGGAAGTTACTCCAAAAACCAAAGCTTGGGAGTTTGGAGGACATATAAGGGTCAAAGCAATCAATAGGACTGCAGGAACAATGAGTACAGAGATGCCATTAAGCTTCCAGAGCAATGGGGAAAAAAATGGTATTTTGTTGAAGCACAGTCCTCTTTTTTTCATGGCCAGAAGGGCAAAGCTTGGAGCTCACAAAGCGGGCTAAAAGCATAAATAAACTATCCAAAAGAATATATATGGAAGGTATCTTAGCTTAAAAGATGGGACAGTGGAGAAGAGACAAGAGGGCCAGAAGATCACAGAGTAAAAACCCTCTCCAATCTGTACTGATGAAGGAATGGGGCTTCAGTGGATTATCCTCACTCAGGACGAGATTTTGACTTCCAGCTAAGACAGCAAAACCTGTGCTAGGAACACTTAAGAAAAGAAAAGAGAAGAAAATGGAGAACATCAGTCTGCCAAACTGCCTCTTTGCACCCATATTTTTGTAAAAACTGTACCTGCATCTGCTTTCATTAAGGTACAGAGAAGAGCAAGACAGGTGATTGAAAGTACGCAGTCTAGTGATGATGGGAGATGTGGCTGGAGTCCCATGCACTTTACGTAAGTGGAACAGAGAAGGTGACTAGGGAATTATTCACTGGTACCCATAATTGTGGAATGTCAGTAGAACCAGAAAGCAGTAGCTTCAAATACAACCCCTATTTCTTTCAAACATGAAAAAGAATACCTTTTCCCACAACATTTAGCTAATTACGTTGTGGAACTCTTTACCACAGAACATTGCGGACAGTAGAAGTTTACGTGGAATTCAAAACCAATCTGATAAAATGATGGACAAGGAGTGATTCAGGAGCTATTAAACACAAACTCATCATGCCTGAGACGCAAGCACTTGGAAGAGAGAAACTATTCCCCATGGAACAGCTCTGGGAGCTGTGTACTGGGTTCAGTGTGAACAGGGACAAAGCAAGAATGGTGGAAGAGGCTTTCCTCTGCACATGCCTCATCCAGGCCCTGTCTCAGTCTCAGGCCTCCTCGTAGAGGGGAGACATCAACAAATAGATGTGAGCTTGGCTGAAGGTCATTACTGTGGGGATGAAGCACTGCTCTGTGAGGAGAAGCTACAGGCTAGCTGCAGCTGGTTTGGCCTGCAGCACTGATAGCTTTGGGGCACCTGCCTGTATGCTGGCAATAGCTGGTGGGAAGGTGAGCAACAGTGGATATGAGCTGAACCGAGAGAGGCACAGGCTGGACTTAAGAACACTCTTTATCCCCATGATGACAGCCAGGTGGTAGAACAGGATGCCCAGAGTATCAGTGCCATCTACATCCTCAGAGGTTTTCATGACCCAAGAAAAAAAGCTCTTACGAAGCCAAGTATAATGCTCCTTGCAGAGGAGAGTCTCTATTTCTGTAGAACCCTCTGGGCCCAAAGATAATGTAAATGCTAATGAAATACCATCAGTCCAGTGTGTAATTTCTCTTTGCTTCTGAAACATACGTAAGTAGACCTTGGCATTTACACTCATGCGAAAATAGAGATTAACTTCAACTTTCTGCATAACAATAATTGCCATTAGACCACTCTGTCCCTGTCCTAAGTAAGAAAGGCGAGCTCTCCAGCAAAGGCAGAGAAGAGATTTTCATCTGGTGCAAGTTAGGGCAATGTTGCTGAAGCTGCCAGGCTCTGTAGTGTTACCCCCACAGAACCTCTGCCCCTGACCTGCCCCCTACCTAAGCCAGCAAGGTGTGGTGGTCAGGAAGGCCGACAAGGTACAGCACTTCAGCAGGTTGATGGCAGCAGGTAAGAGGTAGGGGAGTCATGTCATTAGTGCACAAGGGTGTTCCTGTGCTACCACTGCTCTTGCCTTGGCTGCTGTGGATGAGGAGAGGACAAGCAGGATGCACAATCTCCCTTCTGCCAGCAAGGACACTAGCCAGGCTTCTCACGCCTGCAAGCAGGGGAGGAGAGGGGGGCTCTCTGCTTCCTCTTCATCCTGTGAAGCTGACAAGGCTCTCTTTTCCTTTGGAGAGACCTGCAGAGTGGGCAGCAGTGTGCAGGCATGACTCTATCAGTGGTTGTGCTGCGGGATCCTAAACAGCACACTATGAGGCTGTCTTCAATCTGACAATTGGTGCAGATGCACAGCTTCCCTTTGCTAGGTCACATTCTATCCACAGAAACACTCTTTTTAAAGAGGAATGACCATTGCCTGGGATTTGATAACTCCAAACTTCCATCCTGCTTTGTGTTGAAACAGCCATGAATAACAGGCTGCATTAATGCCTGTATTACTATAGGGGTGAGATAATGCCCAATACATCTGTTATGCAGTAATAGCAGTAATGCCAGCAGCAAGTTAGGTGTTAAACAGACTTTGGTCTCTCCTGTGGGCCTGAAAGATGCTTGTGTTTAATTTAGACCTTGTCAGCGTGACTTTCATTTTTTTCTCTTTTCCCAGAACAAAGTGAGGACACAGACAATGTAGATGATGGAGCATTTCATTTGTGTTTCCTGCTCTGAGTAGAAAAGTGCAATATCCCAGCTGGAACCAACAGCTGGACTCAGATGAATAGTGGGAGCTTGCTCTCCATCAGCACAGTTGGGGTAATAGACTGCCTTTTGGGTATTCAGTTTAATATCCTCCCAGCAGAAAGGAGGTCTCAGATGTAACACATAGTAAGTGCCACCCAGAAGAGCAGTGTTGTAGAGTGTGATTTCTCAGGGACTCTCTGTTGCTCTGTCCAGCTTGGTAGATACAGCTTTTCCCTCCTCCCCTTCTGAAAATACCAATTTAAAAAAATCCAGATATGGCTAATAGGCACTGCAAGGCAATAAGAGAGAGATTTTTCCTTATTCCCAGCATAGACTCAAACCAGGCTGGACGCGTTGACATAAAGGGACCTGTGAACACATGCAATGGCTGCTCATGCTGTTCAGGAACTGGGTGCACACACTCAACAGAGAAGAATTTCCATACACCTTTTGGTTTTCCACCTGTGTTCAACCTCTTAGATGCAACGCACGTTACTTACGTGACTCATCACGCTTAAGTCAGTGGAACTACTCACCAAAATGCTACTCATCAGGAGAAAGGGTTCTCCAGACAGGCCACAAATACCTGATCATGCTTAAATTTGTGCATGCCTGCTCCAGTCATAATTTAAACACCTTCACACAATCCCTTTAACAGCCACAAGTTTTTGGAGAGAAAGGAATGCAGAATTGACTGGGTGTTGTAAGGAAAGAACATAGACCAAGCAAACAATGAGTACATGATCATTGCAAAGAAGGAAGAAATAAGAAGCGGGAAAGTCCAAAATGTGAAATATGTGTGTTTTGTTGTTATTGTTTTGTGGTGTTTTTTGTCATTGCTGTTTCTTTGTTCATTTATTTGAGCTGGTCCATCACTACTATATATTTCAATTTGTTTACAAAAATGGACTGCTTTAAGAAATGAAGAAAGTTATGTCTACATGCTAAATACTATGACCTGGGTGTCTCACCTGCCATGTGTACTTAATTGTCACTAAATTGGAAATGTACTATTAATTTTATTACACTGGAGGACAAGAAATTGGGAACAGGAGGTGTTCCCTTATCTGATCAACAAAACTCTGAAAAGACTGAGTATAACCAATGATATTGTCTTGAATCATCTTGATTATGTATCTTATGGAATGATACATGAAGACATTTATGAAGTACGACATGAATGTTTAATGTGTTCTTCACCTTTGCAGTGTATTGTATGTCCATTCTTGTTGGTAAGATGATGTTGCTGTTTTGTTCCTTTTTCACTGCTGTGTTATGTGTCTTTGTTGGGGATGATGAGAGCAATACACGATTATTGTTCAAGTGTCACAGAAATATGCAAATTGTACAAAGGTATTTCAAGTTTCAGCAGGGCTGGCTTAGCCCCTGGTGCCAAAAAAGAGGGAGATGATTAAGGTTGTCTCAGTCAGATGGGATGCTGCTCATCCAAGCCTGGCACACACTTCACAGGCAATAAATATCCCCAGTCATTTCTTGGAAGTGCCAGCATTTCCTGGTGGAACTCCTTTGACTCCAAATAAGTGCACACCCTTTCCTGTACAGCACACCGTGGGCCACATGCTGGGGCTGGTCGGTGGCTTTCAGTGGTGTCTTACCAGGCACGGCAGTTACCTGTATCACATCACTTTCCAAGAAGCTCTTGGGCTGAGGAATATGTGATATGGTGTTGTGAACAGCAAAGAGCATCTCCCCTGTGTCAGGAACAAAGTCCTCTATTGCTTCCATCCAAGCTGCTTTCCAGCAGGTGTGCAAATCCATTGATTCAGTGCAGATCCTCTGTCTGGACCCTCTGGACAAGGAAACTGAAAAATAGGAACCTGTTGCAACTGAAAAATAGGAACCTCATGAGCCCAAATGCTGTGTGAGAAAACCTTCTGGCTCCTCATCTCCAGAAATCAAGTCTTTCCTGGAGCTCATGGAGAAACATGTTTGCACAGACCTTCCCACAGAGGGGATTTACCAAAGATCTCACTAATACATTAGCTGCTTTCAAAAGACTTGCTTTCACTAGCATGAGATCCTCCTGCTGTCAGCCAAGTCGGCTGAGAAAGCCTCACAGTGCTTACTTGATAACATTGCATCAAGCTACCCGATCAGCAAGCACTGGGCTAACAGAATCATGGAGAACATTCATTAGATGTGTGGCTAAAAATAATTTTTTAATTATTATTACTTTTTCCTAGAATGAAGTGTTAAAAAGAAAAAGAGGCACTTCTCAACAACACAAGCTCTTCCTATATAGACTGATTTTAACCAGCACCACACTTCTGGGCTATAGTCTTTACAGATCTTGTGCTGATCAGGCTTAAGTCTAACGTAAGCATGTAGCTTCCTTACCCTTTAACTTCTTCTTTTATAAATCACTAAGAAACCTTCTTTCTGATGGCATTTGACGTTCTTTCCAGATAAGAGGGATTGTTCTAACGATGAGGATTTCAAAACAGCAGTTCCTTAGGAAAGAGCTAACTAGAGAAATTCAGCCATTTTACCCCAGAGCACACAACACTTCCCACCTCTGTCACAAACTCTGCTCTGCCCTGAAGCCTTTGAGTCTTGAGGAAAAACAGCACACTTGTGGTTGAAATGTAGATGACTAAAATCCACAATAAAACTTAGATTAATATTTTGAAGCAAGAAGAATGGGAATTTAAATCAGAGTAATGCCACAGCCACACTTTTAAGCTCTGGCAGCACTACAGAGTCTGTAATCTATTCAATCAATTTCTTTTTACATAGCTTTTCCTACTTTCCATTAAGAGGCCTCCAGCTTGCTACTGCTTAACTTTTGATTTTAAGAATTGACATTTCTGCTTATTTTAGGTGCTGTGAACAGCATCCACCTGATGGTGGATAATTTTTGATAATCAAAGCCAAAGAAATACAGTCTCTTACAAGTAAGATTTTGTTTCTTCCCACCAGGGAATAATAATCAGGCTCTTGAAAAGACCTGCGGTCTCCTGAACAGGGATGAAGCTTTAATAGTCTTTGTAAGGAAAGGATCAGCAAATGCTTCAAATGTAGACATCTAAAAATAGATTCTTCATTCAAGCTAGGCAGCCTGTAAAGTTATCATGACTTTTCAAGAGCTGTATTAGATGAAAACTCATAAGAAAAAAGAAGTGTGATTTCAGACTGTGCTCTGAAGGACACACTCTAAGAATCCAAACTTAGTCTATACAATTTTTTTTCATGCAGGTACTTCCGAGCTTTTGACTTTATAATCTTAAATTTATTCAACAAAATTTTAAAATGTAAGTACAGTAAGAGCTAGTTCACATCACATCCAGCAGACACTGATCATGTCAGGAAATACTTCTGAACTCCAGATAGATGAACAGACAGTACTATGTTGCGACTGTGATGATGTAAGGACAGAAGCAGGTCAAGGCTTGAAAGAAGAGGTAATGTCATGTATAGAATTACCAATACATTTGAAATAACTGAAAAACTGAAGATGAAATTATGTGCTAAAAGTTTTACTGTATTTTCTCATATATCAGCTACTCTAAAGATTACAAACCATATGTAAAAAAAGTAGACTGAAAAACTGATATCTAGATTGATTTTGAAATTTGTCTTGGACTGCCATGCTAAACCCTGGGGCACATTACTAAGGCTTCACATATTATTACTGACTGCCTAGCTGTAAGTCACTGATTCAGAAAGGTCACAGAGATACCTTTAAACCAGACATATAGCTATCTGAATAAAACCTGTTGGAGGAACAGGATCCGTACCAGCTACATTTTCCCTGATATGAATGATTGCTGCATTTATTTATACAGCAGATGGCTAAGATAGGTCTTGGAGAGCAGGCACAGTTTTATTAATAACTGTAAGCTCATGAAAATCAAAAGCATGCGTTAGTACCTATGACATTTCAGTTTGGTGGTTTCTCAGAGGTCAAATCACTTTTTAAATTTCCCTTTGATGCACAGAAAGCCCAGATTAGGCAACAGGATAAGCACACCAAGCATACAATGGAGCCACACTAGTGAATGATGATGTTTAGATGGGATTCTCCCTTTTCTGTGGACAGGATATCACGCGGGTGATAAAATGTGCAGAGCATAATGTGTCCGTAGAGCTTAATCTGTCCACAGAGCTTTCAATGGCACAGACATGTCTTCTGCTCTGCTCCCACCAGACAGTGTGTGAAAACACAAGAAAAGTGAAGGTGCACCACTAACAAACATTTGACTGTTCTCTGCTACAGTAGGTGGAACTGCAGTGAAACAGAGAATGAGCTCTTCTGTCAGTGTATATCAAGAAAGCTATGATGATTTCCTGCATGTTTCAATTTCACCAATCTTGAAAATATTGTTCAAGTTTTTGCGAAAGATGGCTCCTTACAGACTTTCCCTATAAACTCCTGTCTTTCCTTAAACTTTTGGATGAACTTTGTTATTTGTCTGCCACAAGAATATTATCAGATCATGGCTGACTAACTTGAAAAACTTCTATAATGAAATAACTGATCAAATAGAAGAGGACACTCTCTGTCTGGACTTCAGTGAGGTATTTGCCTCACTGAATGGTGAGGATCTCACCATTAAGATCCTCATAAAGAAGCTGTTGATGTATTGGCTAGTAGAGCAGATAGTGAGGTGGACTGAAAACTGGCTTGAACAGCCAGGTCCAGAGGGTAGTGATCAGTAACGGAGGCCAGTAACTAGAAGTGCACCCCAGGCATCCATACTGGGTTGAGTCCTGTTTAATGTCTTCACTAATGATCTGGGGAATGGCAAAGAGTGTAAATGACGATGATAAAAACTGACAATAATGGGTAATACACTAGATGGTCATGCTGCCATCCAGAGTGACCTCAGCAGAAATGGGCTTACAGGAACCTCACAAAGCTGAATGAAGGAAAGTGCAAACTCCTGCACCTGAGGAGAATCAATGCCAGGCACCAGGACATGTCTAGGGTAGCTCAGCTGGAAAGCAGCTCTGCAGAAAAGGACCTTGGTATCCTAGTGGACATCAAGTAGAAGATGAGTCACCAATGTGTCCTTTCTGTAAAGGTCAACAGTATCCTTGGCTACTTTAGGAAGAACTTGCCAGCAGATCACGGGCAGTGATCTCTCCTCTCAGCAATGCTGAAGCCGCACCTGGAATACTGTGCCCAGGTCTAGGTTCCCTAGTACAAAAGAGTCATGGACATACTGGAGATAGTCCAGTGAAGGGTCACAGAGCTGCTGACAAGCGTGGAGCAATCTCCTCTGAGAAAAGCATGCTCAGCTTGAAGACGATCAGGTTTGGGGGGTGGATCTTATTAATGCATATAAATGTCTGAAGGGAGAGTGCAAAGAGAAAAAGCATCAAGCTCTTTTAATTGGTGCCCAATGACAGGACAAGGTGTCCCTACTTGACCAAGGAGGCTGGACAAGATGACCTCCAGAGATCCCTTCCAATCTCAAAAATTCTGTGATTCTGTGATTTTGTGGACTGTGCCTCTCAGTATACTGAATAATCTGAAAGTGTTGAGTAGGAATTGTTGTAAAATATTTCTTAGTACAGGAAAAATGTACAAGCTTTCAAGGATAATTAGCATTCAGCAATAGTAAAACTAAGTATTGTCACCAACATTTAAAATATGTGGTTATTATAAACATTTCATGAACACGAAATCAAAAGATCTACTTCTCATGGAAGCATTTAACAATTCATTTTTTGCTGACTCATTTAGACTTTTGCAAGTACTATCAGGTAAAAACAACAAAACTCAAACAAAGTTTTATTTTGTTAAACATTTTTGAAATTTCATTTCTTGTTTTAGTTCAGGATTAAAAGAGTCTTGTTTTCATTGTATGTCATTCCTTTTTTATTTGAATCACTGGATGAATTGTTTTTGTTCAGTGATAAAGAAATACTACTTTCGTAAGTTCTGATGAAGAGCACTGCATGAAATTCTAGTGCCACCTAATTAAACAAAATCCTTACTTCTTTAGTTCCATGTTGAGTCTGGAAACATGCAATGCAAATGCAATGCATGTTTTCAGTTGTTTGCAGTTGTGAAAGTTATCTGTCATTTTTGAGTGGTGGACAAATTTGCTTGTGTCTACAAGAGTGAGAAGCAAAACTTCACCAGAAGTCTATGTGGCTTTTAAAACTCCCAAAACTGTCCAGCTAGGTGAGTAATGAAGAGAGTAAGGCTAGATCAAGTGGAGTAGCTTTCCATCTGTATTGAGAAAGGTGTATGGAGAGCAAAACATGAGCTATTGAGCATGAAGAGGGGCACTGGCAGGATGAAATAGGGCTTCGAAAAAGGAGGCTAGCTGAAGCTGGGAGGCATAAATGCTACTGAAGAGAGTCTAGAAGAAGGGAGGGGAAAGAATACAGATGAATGTGGCTTGAAGATGTTGAGGAAGTTTCAGGCAATTCTGTATGAGGTCATCAGTACCTTTTTGTCCCACATCCTTAATACTATGTACCCTAGCAGCTGGTCAGGTAATTTTTAAGGGCCTTTCCTCTAGTTTATGGAACAGTGGCCTCATTCTTCCTAAGTAACTTATATAAGTAGGCCGGTGATGGAATGAGGCAGAAGGGGACAAGAGTAGCACCAAAGTTTGCCACTCTTCCTTTCAATCATGCAGAGATATTTCACTGGGAGAGGAGAAGGGAATGAGAAGTGTTGCATATCCCCACAACCCTTCTCAGCTTCTAGTGCCACCTCTAAGCCCAGCTCTCATCAGGCCTCTGCATGTAACATCTGGAGATCTCTTTCCTGGGTAGCATGCACTGCTCAGGCAGATGTCTCTCCTTTACCCCTGAAGAAGGTCAAGGTAAAGCACATTATTTCGAAGGGACCATCTTGTACAGTTTGTTGTCAACGAAACTGAATAACTATCTAATTGTTGCTACTTAAAGCCAATGTCATAGAAAAAAAATGGTGTTTAGATTTTAGTCCCTTGCTGGAACATGAGCAAATACTGTGTTGTTGGGCTAAGTGTTAAGGATAGAAAAATAAATCCACAAACCGAAACCAACAGAGTGTGTAAAAAGCAGTGGTTATATAAACAAGTCTTGGCTGACTTACAGGTGATGCTGAAAAAAATAATCAAATGGAAAAGCATCAGTTTCCTCTAGCTAGGTTCATATTACTATCAGACATCTGGTACCTCTTCTGACACCACATCCTCACATTAGTTACACCAAAAGGAACCACTTCAGAGAGGTAAGGAGGTCTTTTAATACTGATGCCCTGCTGAGCTGCCAGCGATTGGAAGTGGTAACCAGAGAGTTCAGAAAGCCACAAAGCTTTTCTTCCTCTGTGAGAGGATTTCTTTTCAAGCTGGAAATTGTTGCAGAATGGGGACTGACAGCTTCACAAATTAAACGTAAGAACAACAGATCTGAGAAGCTCCTTGAATGCTGAAAATGCCCAAGGGACAGCTTTTCCATGCTGCTGCTTAAATTCCTTCTTCCTTTTATGAAAAAGTGTTATGAAAGACATCAAAAAGAATAAGCAAGCTATGCACATCGACCAGGCCATCCTAAAGCCCACTTTATCAGTGGGCTTTTTCTCTGACCATGCAATTGTTGCAACTCATCTGCTGTGTCTTCTCTTTCAGGCTATAAGTTTGAGATCTGGCCTGGAGAGCACCGTTCATCACGAGCTAGAACATCAACACTGGTAGCACATCTTAAATTCAGTGAAGCTGGGGAATGCTTTTGTGTGCAGTTTTATAAATCCTAGAACACAACAGCACAGGTCTCTAAGTTTTGAGTGCTGTAATAACAATTATCTAAAAACAAACACATTAAGGAAGTTGCACTGGAAAATTCAAGACAGTTGAAAGCAGTCAGGTAGCCTAGGTATCTGACATTATAGTGGAAACCTGTTACCTGCTATTACTCTTTTATGTATTTAATGGTCTGTATTTATGTTTTTGATTTTAACTAACAAGCAGAGTGAGAGAGCAGCTGGAGGAGTGATACAATCACATACGTGCCCCACTGGTATTTCCTACTGTGAAACTTTTGCTCCTCCTGGATTTCCTTTTACCTAAGGCAAAGATTAAGCTGACTGCAAGCAGCTGTACTAGAGGTTATGGAAACATGTACATCTACTGACTGCTTTCTCTTCCACACACCTCGCCCTGCTTAGACTGTTTCTTAGAAAGACAACTACTTTGCTACAGAAACAAGTGGAAGGAACACGCAGTTGACTTCACTCATGCTCAAGCTGGTGCGAGAGGGAGCCCCAGATGTCACTGCCCTGACGCCGCCCACAGCTCCAGGAAACTCTCCCAGAAGTGAACATCAGCGTGTTCAGACAGGCAGCACAGCAGTGATACTGCACTCCAGTGAGGATCTCTCTGTATTAGCACATGCAAGGGAGGTAGTTTCAGCATGTGGGCGTCAAACGAAACCTAAAGTATACGGTGGATTTAGTGACTTTCAATTTGTTAGCTTTACAGACCTGAGTTTGCAAACAGTTTGGATAGTGTTGTGACCCAAAAGAGAAGCCAGCTGTTTCCAGGCTTCCTACTCTCTCCCTTAAAAAGAAAAATGGAAAAATGCAAAAGCGAAATGAAATAATGAAATAGAATAGAGTAGAAAAATAAAATAAAATAAAATAAAATAAAATAAAATAAAATAAAATAAAATAAAATAAAATAAATTCTTTTTCCTGTCATCAGAGGCTCCAGCTGTCATCTACTTCGTTTGAAAATGTCAGTATCTTTGTTCCCTAAGGATCAACAGGCAAATGGTTATGGCCTAGCATGGAGGGCTGCTTTCAGTGGAAGGAGTATGCATTGTGTGTCCCAAAGCTTGAAGGAGCTGCCCCTTCCAAGCCCCTAGCCAGAGCCTGCCCACCACCCCCACGAGGAATACTGGATAAGTTTCCACTGATCTGCCTTACTGGGAGAATTGTTGACAGCTTTGATTGGGAGTAATGTTGAACTCTCTCAGTATCTAAATGTTTATGAGTGCTTATGAACAAAAATCTCTGCAATTAGTAGTGTTGGTTTTATTTTGTTTTGTTTTCTACTCTAGACCTCAAAGCTCCTTATAAGTAAGTTGTATCTCTGAGAGAGGTAAAGACCTTTTCCACTTCACCATGGCTTTCAGAGTGAAAACTAGGCAGAATAGTTACTGAGTGCTGCATAAAAATGGTGCCATTAGGGTTTTGTGGGCCTGATACCACCATAAGGCAAATAAAAGTGAAAGCAGAGGAAAGATGTAGCAGACTCAATGTTGTCAATGTGTAGAAGGGGACCTTTGGTTTGAACACTGTCTCCCTTGCTAAACTGCACATTAGTGAATGGATCCCATCCTTTCTTTTCACTACTGTAATATGATAGAAGGTTCTTACTGCATGTATCTCAATAAAGAAATCAAGACATCAGGAATGTGCTTGAGCCATTCAATGAGAACACCTGCTAGAAACCAGATGGGACAGAAATATGGTCTCTTGTGAGACTCAGATCATGCCATCTGGACTTCCATCAAGATTATTTCTGGATGCTGTTGCCTTCAGCCAGTGAGAAGTACAGCTCAGTATAATTTATAATCCTTTGACTACATTGCTACTGTATGGACAGTAATAAACTCTTAAGGCAGCCCCTTATAAGAGTCCCTTTTATGTCACTCTGGTAGCATATAATAGCTTCAAATTGCCTGCAAATTATATTTACAGCCACTTAGCACTCCTGCAACAACGTAAAGAGAAATTGCACAAAATGAGAACCTGCCTGTTCTTCATACAGAAGGACTGTAATATTCTTTATAAATGTCTACTCCTGCTCAGTGCTAACCAAACAGTAAGCTGGTTTCCTTCTGGATACATATTTTTAAAGTGCACAAAGAGTCTAGGGACTTCAGCCACATTTTCTAAAGCCATTACGACATAAAAAGGTATATAATTAAGCTGTCTTCAAAGGGTGATTTTAGCAAAGACTAAGCTTACTGCAGTTTGTCTTAGGTGTATTTAACCCTTCTGTAACTGCTAAAAACAATGTACTCAGTCATTCACTGTTTTCAGCCACGGAGGATCACCCAAGCTTCATAGATCAGTCCCTGGCATTCCACTGAACCTTCATTTCCAATTTGATGTGTATATGGACAGCCAATCTTCGTATCAGCTTCCTGAAAATTGACTGGCATGTATCCAGAGAAATCTGTGCATACCAAGTCATTTTTGAACATGGTGCTTCAAGCATATGAGAAGACTTTCCTCTCTTCTTGGAAATACTGGTAATTGATTTCCCAAGCTCCACACAAGAGGGGTGACACTGCTGTCCCCTCAAATGCTATCTGACCAGGAAACGTATGGACACAAAAGGCTGTGGATGGATATGCCTGGCTGCAAGAATGAGAGCTCAACCCAACTCACAGTCATCTATCCTCCAGCTTTTATTCAGTTTTCCACTTTATGAACTCTTCATCTCCTGTTAGCTTTGATCTGCATACATTGACTGCAAAAGGCCCTTTTTTCCTGCCTCAAAGGTGAAATCACCTAAATAAAAGGCTACATCAGACCTCAGTGTTTCCAGAACAACAAAAGAAACACTTGTATGCTTCACTTCACCAGGAAAGAAGGGGAAAATCATCAATCAAATTGAGTACTGGAGTGGTCAATTGACTGCTAAGTCAGCTGTCCAATTGATTATTTACTTCAAGTAGTCAACCACTTTTGTAGAAGGAGAGCCATATACATTTCCTACTGACATCAAGCTGGTAGACATTATAAAAGCTTCAAGAGGCTCCAGGGCAACCAATGCAGTATTTTCAAATGCACCTTGAAAGAACAGCAAATCTGTGGAAAATTGATTTTAAGTTTTTGTTCAAAAAGAGAAGGGAGGAAATTCACTGGATGTGGCAACTTTTAAAGAAAATACATCCAAGTGCACTTTGTCTTGTAATTTAGAAATACTCTAAGACTCTTCAGTTTTCCTTTAGATTCCTGAGATAATCTCACACAAGGTGCTGCTTCAGTCACTGTGTAACTGGTTTCCTTTGTGGATCTATAAAGCTGAGCGTATTTCTAAAAGGATCTGGAATCTCCTCTGCAACAGGGCACGGTAGCACTGTTCCTGTACTGATATAAAGACTTGAAGGCCATTCCACACCACCTTTGTGATAAGATGGGGCAAGGAGGACTTTGAATCCTGAGCTCTTGTGGTTCCATCTGCAGAAGGCTGAGGTGTAACCACACACTGCCTTTCCACCTGCTCCTGGTTTGCATTTAGGAGTAACATACTGGGCTGTGGTGTAGGCATGTGTGCATCTCTCACTCCACCACGGGAGCGGCAACTTCTGGCAGAGAAGCAGGGTGGACCGCCTCTTTCCGAAAAGGCAAACGTCCGGCTCCTGCTCCCACAAGGAAGGTCCAAGC